>SJYT01063220.1:14610-33833 GCA_006410635.1 Cephalophus harveyi | reverse complement strand
CCATGCCATCCACTGAAGCCAGAAAGTACAGACAGGCAGTAGTAGGAGTATTACACAGATGTAAAATACCCTAATAAAATAGAGATATAAAATTGGAGCAAATTACTCAGGTCTACTATAATAAAAGACAGGCCTTAAAACTGTATTACACTAGTGATACTGGCATTCCTATGGGTATGTTGCATATACACTTTCAAAGCTATATACCTTGTTCAAATGACATGGTCTTTTTGTAGCACAGTTTAAGTCCAAGCAGATCCAATGCTTATAGAGAATAAAATGTCTAGGGAGTCATAAAGCTGGTAAAAAACATATTTCTCCATGATAGTTTAGTACTTTGAAAAATTCAATCACAGGGAAAAATATTTTGCTGTAAATATCTTAAAAGCCTTATAAAGGCAATGGCTTCCCATAGTACTTCTTTAAATAGTTTTAAGAGCTAGAATAGATCTTATATATCACAGTTCAAACTCTTTTTAATTTCCTTTATTTTTCCTAAAGAAGGAGCTTGTGATCTGAGCCACAGTCAGCTCCTGGTCTTGTTTTGAGCTTCTCAGTCTTCTGCTGCAAAAAGTATAACCAATCTGATTTTGAACTGACCATCTGATGATGTCCATATGTAAAGTTATCTCTTGTGTTGTTGGAAGAGTGTATTTCCTATGACCAGTGAAATTCTCTTGGCCAAACTCTTTCCACCTTTGCCCTGCTTCATTTTGTATTCCAAGGCCAAACTTGCCTGTTACTCCAGGTACCCCTTGACTTTCTATTTTTGCATTCCAGTCCCTTATGATGAAAAGAACCTCTATTTTTGTTGTTAGTATTAGAAGGTATTGTAGGTCTTCAGAGAACTGTTCAAGTTCATCTTCAGTATTGGTGTTTAGTCATAGATTTGGATTACTGTGATATTGGGGGCTTCCCTCATAGCTCAGTCAGTAAAGAATCTGCCTGCAATACAGGAAACCCAGGTTTGATTCCTGGGTTGGGAAGATCCCCTAGAGAAGGAAATGGCAACCCACTCCAATATTCTTGCCTGGAGAATCTCTTGGGCAGAAAAGCCTGACAGGCTACAGTTCATGTGGTCACAAGAGGCAGATATGACTTAGCAACTAAACCACCACAACCACCACTGTGATATTGATTGGTTTACCTTGGAAATGAACCAAGATCATTCTGTTGTTTTTGAGATTGTACAGAAGTACTGCATTTCAGACTCTTTTGTTGATTATGAGGGCTACTCCATTTCTTCTAAGTATTTTTGCCCACAGTAGTAGAAATAATGGTCATCTGAATTAAATTTGCCCTTTCCCATCCATTTTAGTCCACTGATTTCTAAAATAGTGAAGTTCACTCTTGCCATCTCCTGTTTGCCCACTTCCAATTTACCTTGATTCACAGACCTAACATTTCAGGTTCATATGCAATATTGTTTCTACAGCATCAGAGTTCACTTTCACCACCAGATACATCCAGTACTGGATGTCATTTCTGCTTTGGCTCAGCCTTTTCATTCCTTCTGTAGCGATTTCTCTGCTCTTCTCCAGTAGCATATTTGACACCTACTGATCTGGGTGGGTTCATCGTTCAGTGTCATATCTTTTTGCTTTTTTATACTGCTCATGGTGTTCTCATGGCAAGAGTGTTGAAATTGTTTGCCATTCCATTCCCCAGTGGACAGAATATACTCATATTCAACATATAAGGCCACCATATCATATAAAAATCAGACAATGATACTATAAAAATTGAAAACTATAGTCCAATATATTTAATGAAAATAGATGTAAAAATCCTCAACAAAATATTAGCAAATGGAACTCAACAATACATAAGAAAGATCAACAACCATGATCAAGTGGGATTTATTCCAAGGATGCAAGAATGATTCAACACTTGAAAATCTATCAGTATAATATTACCACATTAACAAAATGGACTACACAAATCACATGATTATCTCAAAAGATGCAGAAAAAGCATTTGACAAAACTCAGCATCCATTCACAATAAAAATTCTTCTCAAGATAGGCAGAAAGGGAATATAGATTAATGTAACTAAGGCCTATTTATGACAAATCCACAGTTATCATATTCAGCTGTGAAAACCTGAAATTATTTCCTCTAAAATCATACACAAGTCAAAGATGTCACTTTCTCCACTTTATTCAACAGTCTTGAGGGTCCAAACCCAGCTGTCAGCCAAGAGAAAGAAATAAAAGGCATCTAAACTGGTAAGGAGAAATATGAAAACAGGGAATTAGTAAAAACTAGAGGAAAGTACAAGAGTCACTATTTGCAGATGATATGCTACTATGTTAAGAAAACTCTAAAGTATCCACAAAGAAAGTGTTAGAACTGATAAATGAATTTAGTAAATTTCACAATGCAAGATCAATATCTATTTCTTTTCTCTGCACTAATAAAATGGTATCAGAAAGAGAAAGTAAGAATATAATACCATTTAAAAATACACCAGATAGGAAACTGAGTGGTTGGGAACAGGGAGGTGATTGAAACACACTGTACACCTGGGACAGTGCGCTCACCAAGCACCTAGTTGCCTGAGCTCCTCGGACCTGGGAAGGGCACAAAATGCAGGCCCAACCAAGTCTGTGCCTTTGTGGAGGACCTGAGAACCTGAACCTGAACAGCTTAGATGGGGGAAGTGCATGTAACCCAGGGCCCACTTTGGACAGTTGCCCTTCAGGGGAACCTGGAACCTGAGCAACCTGGGAAAGCACACATACCATGAGCTGGGGCAAACCCAGTGTGGTCTATATACTGTGAGTACTCCCCACACATGCCAGTGATGTTTGTTTGTAATGTTCCTCCCTCCAAATAGTACAATTAAACAAATGAGCCTAAATAAGTGACCAGCTTTACTCCCTTGTGTCAGGGAGGAAATTAGACACTGAAGAATCTTACAAATAGAAGAAGCCAAAATAAGCAAAGAAGAGGAAGCTGCTCTGGAAGTGACAGGTGCATCAGATTAAAACCCTATAGTTAGCATTGACTAAGCATTGGAAGGGGCCTATAGAACTTGAGAAGAAGTATAAGCTGGAACAAGGAAATATCTGAAACCAAACTGATCCCATGCTGTGCTCAACAGCTCCAGAGAAATTCCTAGATGTATTTTTACTATTATTTTATTTTTTTAATTTTTAAGTTCTTTACTACCTCTTTAATTTTCATTTTTATAACCTACTATTACCTTGCAGAATAAGACCGTATTTTAAAGTAAATTTTGCATATATATTTTTTATACCTTTTGTGATTGAATTAGTTATGTGTTTTTAATATTATATTTTTGAGACTTTAACCTCTACTTTAGATTTTTAATGTTTGCTTTTTGGTATTTGTTATCAATTTTGTGCCTTTAAGAATCTATTAGTACCCATTTTTACTTAGGGGTGTGATTACTAGCTTGATTGCTCTCTCCTCTTCTGACTCTCCCTTTTCTCCCCCAGGTCACCTCTATCGCCTTCCTACTTTTTTTCTTCTCTATTGAACTCTTTGAATCACTCTGGGTGTTCTGAGCTGTGGAGAACACTTAGGGAACTGACTACTAGATAGACTGTTCTCTCCACTTTTAACTGCTCCTTCTCCTCGTGGCCATGTCTATCTCCCTTCTCCCTCTTCTTTTCTCTATGTAACTCTATGAACCTCTCTGGGTGTTCCAGACTGTGGAGAGCACATAGGGAATTGAATACTGGCTAGATTGCTCTATCCCCTTTTGATTTCCCCTCTTCTTCTCCTGGTCACCTCAATCTCCCTTCTCCCTCTTCTCTTCTCCATGTAACTTTGTGAACCTCTTTGGGTGTTCCTCACTATGGAGAATCTTTTCATCTTTAACCTAGATGATTTATCATCAGTGCTATGTGGATATAGAAGTCTTGGTCTACTGTAAGAATAAACCTGAAAGCCAGAGGCAGGAGGCTTAAATCCAAAACTTGAGAACACCAAAGAACTCCTAACTCTAGGGAACATTAATCAACAAGAGCTTATCCAAAAGCCTCCATACCTACATTGAAACCAAGCTCCACCCAAGAGCCAACAAGTTCCGGAGCAAGGCATACCAAGCTAACTCTCCAGCAATGCAGCAACATACCCCTAAACATTCAAATACAGGCGGCCCAAAGTCAGACCAAACTCATAGACACCTCAAAACTCACTACTGGACACTTGCTTGCACTCCAGAGAAATGAAATCCAGCTCCACAAACCAGAACACCAATGGAAGCTTCCCTAACCAAGAAAACTTTACAAGCTACTCATCCAACCCCACCCACAGGGAGAAACGTCCACAATAAAGAGGAAACACAAACTTCCAGCATACAGAAAGTATACAGCATACTCATCCAACCCCACCCACAGGGAGAAACGTCCACAATAAAGAGGAAACACAAACTTCCAGTGTACAGAAAGGTCCAAGCTTCCAAACACAGCAATCTAAACAAAATGTAAAGGCAGAGAAACATTCAGCAGGGAAAGGAACATGATAAATGTCCACCAAACCAAACAAAAGAGGATGAGATAGGGAGTCTACCAGAAAAATGATTCAGAACAATGATAGTAAAGATGATCCAAAATCTTGAAAACAAAATGGAGTTACAGATAAATAAACTAGAGACAAGCATTGAGAAGATGCAAGAATTGTTTAAGAAGGACTTAGAAAAAATAAAAGAGTCAATCAGTAATGAAGAATGCAATAACTGAGATCAAAAACACTCTGGAGGGAACCAACAGTAGAATAACTGAGGAAGAAGGGAGGATAAGTTAGGTGGAAGATAGAATGATGGAAATAAATGAAGCAGAGAGGAAAAAATTAAAAAAAAAAAGAGTTAAAAGAAATGTGGACAACCTCAGAGACTTCTGCGACAATGTTAAAAGTCCCAACATTCGAATCATAGAAGTACCACAAGAAGAAGACAAAAGAAAGGCCATGAGAAAATACTTGAGGAGATAATAGTTGAAAACGTCCTTAAAATGGGGAAGGAAAGAGCCATCCAAGTCCAAGAAACCTAGAGGGTCCCAAACAGGATAAACACAAGGTGAAAAACCTCAAGAAACATATTAATCAAATTAATAAAGATCAAACACAAAGAGCAAATATCAAAAGCAGCAAGGGAAAAGCAACAAATAACACACAAGGTGATCCCCATAAGGATAACAACTGATCTTTCAAAAGAAACTCTTCAGGCCAGAAGGGAATGGCAGGACATACTTAAAGTGATGAAAAAGAAAAACCTACAACCCAGATTACTATACCCAGCAAGGATTTCATTCAAATATGAAGGAGAAACCAAAAGCTTTACAGACAAGCCAAAGCTGAGAGAATTCAGCAGCAGCAAACCAGCTCTTCAACAAATGCCAAAGGATCTTCTCTAAACAGGAAACACAGAAAACGTGGATAAACTCGAACCCAAAACAACAAGGTAAATGGCAAAGGGATCATACTTATCAATAATCACCTTAAATGTAAATGGGCTGAATGCTCCAGCCAAAAAAGTAAATAAATAAATAAGGCTGGCTGAATGGATACAAAAACAAGACCCCTATATATGCTGTCTACAAGAGACCCACCTCAAAACAAGGGACACATACAGACTGAAAGTGAAGGGCTGGAAAAAGATATTTCATGCAAATGGAGACCAAAATAAATCAGAAGTAGCAATGCTCATATCAGATAAAATAGACTTTGAAATAAAAGCCATGAAAAGAGACAAAGAAGGACACTGCATAATGATCAAAGGATCAATCCAAGAAGAAGATATAACAATTATAAATACATATGCACCCAACATAGGAGCTCTGCAATGTGTAAGGCAAATGCCACCAAGTGTGAAAGGGGAAATTAACTGTAACACAATAATAGTGGGAGACATTAATACCCAACTGACATCTATGGATAGATCAACTAAACAGAAAATTAATAAGCAAACACAAACTTTAAATGATGCAATGGACCAGGTTGACCTAATTGATATGTATAGGATATTTCACCAAAAAACAATGATTTTCACCTTTTTCTCAAAAGCACAGGGAACATTTTCCAGGGTAGATCACATCCTGGGCCATAAATCTAGCCTTGATAAATTCAAAAAAATTGAAATCATTTCAAGCCTCTTTTCTGATCACAATGTGGTAAGATTAGATGTCAACTACAGGAAAAAACTGTTAAAAATACAAACATATGGAAACTAAACAACACATTTCTCAATAACTAACAAATCACAAAAGAAATTAAAAAAAGAAATCAAAATATGCACTGAAATGAATGAAAATCAACCTAAAACCTATGGGATTCAGTAAAAGCAATGCTAAAGAGAAGGTGCATAACAGTACAAGCTTACCTCAAGAAACAAGAGGAAAATTAAATAAAGAATCTAACTTTACGGCTAAAACAACTAGAAAAAGAAGAAATGAAGGACCCCAGGGTTAAAAGAAGGAAAGAAATCATAAAAATCAGTGCAGAAATTAATCAAAAAAAAAAAAAAAGAGGCTATAGCAAAAATCAACAAAACTAAAAGCAGGTGCTTTGAGAAGATAAATAAAAAAGACAAACCATTAGCCAGACTCATCAAGAAAAAAGGGAGAAGAATCAAATTAAAAAAATTAGAAATGAAAATGGAGAAGTCACAACAGGAAACACAGAAATACAAAGGACCATAAGAAACTACTAACAGCAGCTATATGCCAATAAAATGGACAACGTGGAAGAAATGGACACATTCTTAGAAAAGTATAACTCTCCAAAATTGAACCAGAAAGAAATAGAAAATCTTAATAGGCCCATCACAAGCACAGAAATCAAACTGTAATCAGAAATCTTCCAACAAACAAAAGCCCAGGACCAGAAGGCTTCACAGAGGAATTCTAACAAAAATCTAGAGAAGAGCTAAAACCTATCCTACTCAACCTCTTCCAGAAAATTTCAAAGGATGGATAACTTCCAAATTCATTCTATGAGGCCACCATCACCCTAATACCAAAACCTCACAAAGATCCCACAAAAAAAGAAAACTACAGGCCAATATCACCGATGAACATAGATGCAAAAATCCTTAACAAAATTCTAGCAAACAGAACCCAACAACATGTTAAAAAGATCATACATCATGACCAAGTGGGCTTTATCCCAGGGATGCAAGGATTCTTCAATATTCACAAATCAATCAATGTGATACACCACATCAACAAATTGAAAGATAAAAACCATATGATTATCTCAATAGATGCAGAGAAAGCCTTTGACAAAATTTAACATCCTTTTATGATAAAATTCCTCCAGAAAGCAGGCACAGAAGGAACATACCTCAACATAATAAAAGCCATTTACATTGACATGAATCCACCATGGGTGTATACGAGCTCCCAATCCTGAATCCCCCTCCCACATCCCATCCCATATCCTCTCTCTGGATCATCCCCGTACACCAGGTATTGTAAAGTAAAATAAAGTAAAAATTAAAATAAATAAATAAATAAATAAAATTAAAAAAAAAAAAAGCCATTTATAATAAATCCATAGCAAACAGTATCCTCAATGGTGCAAATTTGAAAGCCTTTCCCCTAAAGTCAGGAACAAGAAAAGGGTGCCCACTCTCACCACTATTCAGCATAGTTTTGGAAGTATTAGCCACAAGAATCAGAAAAGAAAAAGAAATAAATGGAATCCAGATTGGAAAAGAAAAAGTAAAACTCTCACTGTTTGCACATGACATGATCCTCTACATAGAAAACCCTAAAGACTCCACCAGAAAATTACTAGAACTAATCAATGAATATAGTAAAGGTGCAGGATATAAAATTAACACAGAGAAATCCCTTGCATTCCTCTACACTAACAATGGGAAAACAGAAAGAGAAGTTAAGGAAACAATTCCATTCACTATTGCAATGAAAATTAAAATACTTAAGAATAAATCTACCTAAAAACTAAAGATCTATATATAGAAAACTATAAAACACTGATGAAAGAAATCAAGTATGACACAAATAGATGGAGAAACATACCATGTTCATGGACTGAAAGAAACAATATAGTGAAAATGAACATACTATCCAAAGCAAATTATAAATTCAATGCAATTCCTAACAAGATACCAACGGTATATTTTAGAGAACTAAAACAAATAATTTCACAATTTGTATGGAAATACAAAAAAACCTCAAATAGCCAAAGCAATCTTGAGAAAGAAGAATGAAACTGGAGGAATCAACCTGCCTGACTTCAAAGTGTGCTACAAAACTATAATCATTAAGACAGTATGGTACTGGCACAAAGATAGAAATATAAATCAATGGAACAAAACAGAAAGCCCAGAGATAAATCCACATACCTATGGACACTTTGTCCTTACAAAGGAGGGAAGAACATACAATGGAGAAACACAAACTCTTTAACAAGTGGTGATGGGAAAACTGGTCAACCACTTATAAAAGAATGAACTATAATTCTTTCTAACATCATACACAAAAATAAACTCAAAATGTATTAAAGATCTAAATGTAAGACCAGAAACTAAAACTCCTAGAGGAAAATATAGGCAAAACATTCTCTGACATAAATCACAGCAGGATCCTCTATGACCCACATAAAGAAGTGGGACCTAATTAAACTTAAAGGCTTTTGTACAATGAAGGAAACTATAAGAAAGGTGAAAAGACAGTCTTCAGAATGGGAGAAAATAGTAGCAAATGAAGTGACTGACAAAGAATTAACCTTAAAAATATACAAGCAGTTCCTACAGCTCAATTCCTGAAAAAGTAACGGCACAATCAAAATATGGGCCAAAGAACTAAACAGATAATTATCCAAAGAAGACATACAGATGGCTAATAAATACATGAAAAGATGCTTAACATCACTCATTTTCAGAGAAATGCAGATCAAAACCACAATGAGGTACCATCTCACGCTTGTCAGAATGGCTGCCATCAAAAAGCCTACAAACAATAAATGCTGAAGAGGGTGTGGAGAAAAGGGAACCTTCTTACATGGTTAGTGAGAATGCAAGCTAGTACAGCCACTATGGGGAATAGTGTGGAGATTCTTTAAAGAAAACTGGAAATAGAACCGCCATATGACCCAGCAATCTAACTCCTGGGCATACACACCAAGGAAACCAGTACTGAAAGAGACAAGTGTATCCAAATGCTTGTTGCAGCACTGTTTACAATAGCTAGGACATTCACACAACCTAGATGTCCATCACCAGAAAAATAGATGAGAAAGTTGTTGTACATATATACAATGGAATATTACTCAGCTATTAAAATGAACGTGTTTGAATCAGCTATAATGATGTGGATGAAACTGGAGCCTATTATACAGAGTGAAGTAAGTCAAAAAGAAAAACACCAATATAGTATATTAATGCATATATATGGAATTTGGAAAGATGGTAACAATGACCCTATATGCAAGATAGCAAAAGAGACACAGATGTAAAGAACAGTCTTTTGGACTCTGTGGGAGAAGGTGAAGGTAGAATGATTTGAGAGAATAGCATTGAAACATGTATATTACCATATGTGAAATAGATCGCCAGTCCAGGTTCAATGCATAAGACAGGGTGCTCAGGGCCAGTGTACTGGGATGACCCTGAGGGATGGGATGGATGGGGAGGTGGGAGTGGGGTTCAGAATGTGGGACATATGAACACCTGTGGCTGATTCATGTCAATATATGACAAAAAAAAAAAAAAAAACAAAAACCCAACAACTATTAAAATATTGTAAAGTAATTAACCTCCAGTTAAATTAATTTTTTTAAATGCACCACACAGTATAAAATATCTACAAAGAAACTTAACTGAGGTGATTAAAGACATATTCTTTGAAAACTAAAATATAAATGATGAAAGAAATTGAAAATGATACAAAGAAATTGAACAATATTCCATGATTTTCACTTAGAAGAAATAGTATTGTTAAAATGTGCAAAATACTCAAAGAAATCTAAAGATTAAATACAATTCCCTATCAAAAATTGCTGTTGTTCAGTTGCTCAGTTTTGTCCAACTCTTTGCAATCCCATGGATTGCAGTACGCCAGGCTTCCTTGTCCTTCACTGTCTCCCAAAACTTCCTCAAACGCATGTCCATTGAATTTGTGATGCCATCCAACCATCTCATCCTCTGTCGTCCCCTTCTCCTGCTTTCTATGTTTTTCAACATCAGGGTCTTTTCCAATGAGTCAGCTCTTCTCTTTAAGTGGAAAAAGCATTGTAGATTCAACTTCAGCATCAGTCCTTTCAATGAATATTCAGGGTTAATTTCCTTTAGGATTGACTGGTGAGTTTCTTGCAGTCCAAGTGACTCTCAAGACTCTTCTCTAAAACCACAGTTCAAAAGCATCAGTTCTTTGATGCCCAGCTTTCTTTATGGTCCAACTCTCACATCAATACATGACTACTGGAAAATCCATCGCTTTGACTAGGCAGACCTTTGTTGGCAAAGTAATGTCTCTGCTTTTTAATATGCTGTCAAGCTGTCACAGCTTTTCTTCCAAGGAGCAAGTGTCTATTAATTTCATGGCAGCAGTCATCTTCTGCAGTGATTTTGGAGCCCCCAAAAATAAAGTCTGTCACAGTTTTCATTGTTTCCCCATCTATTTGCCATGAAGTTATGGGACTGGATGCCATTATCTTCATTTTTTGAATGTTGAGTTTTAAGCCTGCTGTTTCACTCTCCTATTTCACTTTCAGCAAGAGGCTCTTTGGTTCCTCTTCACTTTCTGCCATAAGAATTGTGTCATCTGCACATCTGAGGTTATTGATATTTCTCCTGGCAATCTTGATTCCAGCTTGTGCTTCATCCAGCCTGGCCTTTCACATGATGTACTCTGCATATAAGTTAAATAAGCAGTGTGACAATATACAGCTTGATGCACTCTTTTTCCAATTTTGAACCAGTCTGTTGCTCCATGTTCAGTTCTAACTGTTGCTTCTTGACCTGAACACTGGTTTCTCAGGAGGCAGGAAACTGGTATGGTATTCCCATCCCTTTAAGTATTTTCCACAGTTTTTGTGATCCACACAGTCAAAGGATTTACTGTAGTTACTGAAGCAGAAGTAGATGCTTTTCTGGAATTAGATTTCTTTTTATATGATCCAGTGATTGTTGGAAATTTGATCTCTGGTTCCTCTGCCTTTTCTAAATCCAGCTGGTACATCTGTATGTTCTCAGTTCTCAAACTCTTGAAGCCTAGCTTGTAAGAATTTGAGCATGCACTTGCTAGCAAGTGAAATGAGAGCAATTGTGAGGTAGTTGAACCAGAGATCAATATCCACTGGATCATCAAAAAAGCAATAGAGTTCCAGAAAAACATCTATTTCTGCTTTATTGACCATGCCAAAGTCTTTGACTGTGTAGATCATAATAAACTGTGGAAAATTCTGAAAGAGATGGGAATACCAGACCACCTGACCTGCCTCTTGAGAAACCTATATGCAGGTCAGGAAGTAACAGTTAGAACTGGACATGGAACAACAAACTGGTTCCAAATAGGAAAAGGAGTACGTCAAGGCTGTATATTGTCACCCTGCTTATTTAACTTACATGCAGAGTACATCATGAGAAACACTGGGCTGGAAGAAGCACAAGATGGAACCAAGATTGCTGGGAGAAATATCAATAACCTCAGATATGCAGATGACACCACCCTTATGGCAGAAAGTGAAGAGGAAAGTCTGAGTGAACTACGACAGTTGGTGATGAACAGGGAGGCCTGGCATGCTGGGATTCATGGGGTCGCAAAGAGTCGGACATGACTGAGCGACTGAACTGAAGTGAAGACAAAAGAAATCAATGCATTTAAGTTCAAACACATTCTAAAGGATCAAAATTCATTACCTCCCCCCCCATATTTTGTGGTTTTGATAACATGTTTTATATCTCCATGTTTATCCTTTCAGTGTTTATTGTAGGTATAGTTGCCTTTTACACTTTTTTGTCTAGTAATGTACATGGGGTCGCTGAGTCGGACACGACTGAGCAACTTCACTTTCACTTTTCACTGTCATGCATTGGAGACGGAAATGGCAACCCACTCCAGTGTTCTTGCCTGGAGAATCCCAGGGATGGGGGAGCCTGGTGGGCTGCTCTCTACTAGTAATGTACATGGGGTCGCTGAGTCGGACACGACTGAGCAACTTCACTTTCACTTTTCACTGTCATGCATTGGAGACGGAAATGGCAACCCACTCCAGTGTTCTTGCCTGGAGAATCCCAGGGATGGGGGAGCCTGGTGGGCTGCCGTCTCTGGGGTCGCATAGAGTCAGACACGACTGAAGCGATGCAGCAGCAGCAGCAGCAGCAGCAGCAGCAATGTACATACTGGCCTCCTTAGAGGTGATCTTAAATCCTTTCTTTATATTTGTCTTTTCTAGTGAGCTAGTCCTTTTACTATAGATTCTTACTTCCTTTACATTGAGAGAAGACCCTTCAACAATTCTTTTAAGGTAGGTTTAGTATCGCTGAACTCAACTTTTGCTTGTCTGAGAAATAATTTATCTCTCCTTCTATTCTTTCTTTTAAAATTGAAACATACTTAATTTATAATAGTTGTTAGTTTCAGGTTTACAGAAAAGTGATTCAGTTCTACATGTGAATATGTATATATCTATATTTGTTTAAAAAATTCTTTTCCGTTACAAGTTATTACAAGATATTGAATATAGTTCCCTATGCTATAGAATGACTACTTGTTGTTTATCTTCCTTCTATTCTGAATGATAACCTTTCTGGAAGCATTTCCCATTCAGCACTCTGAATATGTCTTGCCATTCCCTTCTGGCCTTCAAAGTTTCTGGAGGAAATCAGTTGGTAGCTTTATGAATAATTCCTTTATAAATGACTCTTTTTGTTGTTGTTGTTTTTTCTTGCTGCTTTTAGAATTATCTATCTTTAGCTTTTGCTATTTAATTATGATATGTCTTCTTGTGAGTTTGTTTGAGTTAATCTTGTTTGGGACCCTTTTAGCTTTTATAACTGGATACAGTTCCCTTTCTTTAGGCTGGGAATTTGTCAGCCATAATTTCATAAAATACATTTTCAGCCACTTTTCTCATTCTGGGAACACTATAATTTGAATGTTAGCATGCTTAATGTTATCTTATATATCTCTTAAACTGTTTTCACTTTTTATGTTGTTTTTCTTTTTGCTGTTTTTATTGGATGCTCCATCATTCTACCTTTCAGATCACATAAGTGTTCTTCTGTATCACTTAGTCTACTATTCATTTCTTCTGATGTGCTTCTTATTTTAGCTATTGAATTATTCAGTCATCATTGGATTTTTAAGTATTTTCCTGTTCTTGTTGAAATAATCAATATATAGATCCATTATTTTCTCTAATTCAGTTAATGTTTTTATTATGAATATTTTCAATACTTTATCTGATAAATTGTTTATTCTTCATTATTTTTTCAGAGGTTTTCTATTGCTCTTGAAATTGAGAGTAGCACCTCAGCCCTTTCACTTTGCTTAACTTTCAATGCCTCTATGAATTTGGGTGAAACAGTTATCTATTGTGGTCTTGATTGAGTGTTCTTATGTACAAGCATCCCCATGCAGACAATGTGTGCCTAGTGACTATTGTGGGGAGGTTGGATTTGATGCCAGTCATATATTTCTTCAGGATGTTATGGAAATTATCATTATGGAAAAAGATGAGGCTAAAGACAGAGGAGCTAGTAATAGACCCAGAGATCCAGCAATTCCATTCTTAAGTGTACATCTGAAGAAAATGAAAGCACTAATCTGAAAAGATACATGTACCCCAATCTTGATAGCAGAATTTTCTAAAAAGCCAAGATATGAAAGCACTGTAAGTATTCATCATATTCATCAGCAAATGAATGCATAAAGAAGATGTGTGTGTGTGTGTGTGTGTGTGTGTGTGTGTGTGTGTGTGCGTACACACATATATGGGCTTCCCTTGTGGCCCAGCTGGTAAAGAATCAGCCTACAATGCAGGAGACCTAGGTTTGATCCTTGGGTTGGGACGATCCCCTGGAAAAGGGAAAGGCTGCCCACTCCAGTATTTTGGCCTAGAGAACTCCATGGACTGTATAGTCCATGGGGTCACAGAGTCGCATACATATACAATGGAATATTCAGTTCAGTTCGGTTCAGTTACTCAGTCATGTCCAACTCTTTGTGACCCCATGGACTGCAGTGCAGCAGGCTTCCCTGTCCATCACCAACTCCCAGAGCTTGCTCAAACTCATGTTCATCAAGTCAGTGATGCCATCCAACCATCTCATTCTCTGTCACCCCCTTCTCCTCCCACCTTCAATCTTTCCCAGCATTAAGGTCTTTTCCAATGAGTCAGTTCTTTGCATCAGGTAGCCAAGGTATTGGAGTTTCACCTTCAGCATCAGTCCTTCCAATGAATATTCAGGACTTATTTCCTTTAGGAAGGTCTGGTTTGATCTCCTTTCAGTCCAAGGGAATATTACTCAGCTCTAAAAAAAAATGAAATCTTGCCATTTGCAACAATATGGATGGATCTAGAGGATATTATACTGATGGAAACACATCAGACAGAGGAAATCAAATACGATGATAACACTTGTATGTAGAATATTTTAAAGAATTACAAATGAATGCATACAGTGAAAAGAGACTCACAGATACAGAAGAAAAAGTAGAGGTTACCAGTGGAGAGAGAGAAGGAGGGAGGGACACATTAGGGATAAGGGATTAAGAGATACAAACTAATATGTATAAAATTGGTAGGCTGAAATCAGAGACAAAATGGCAGAGTAGAAGAACCACTAATAAAGTGGACATAGGCAATCTACCTTAAAGATAATTCAGAGTAATGTCAGTAAAAGTAATCCAAGATATAAGAAAAAGAATGGAGGCACATATTGAGAAGATATAAGAAATGCTTAGCAAAGACCTAGAAGAACTGAAAAACAAACAGAGATGAATAATAGCATAACTGATATGAAAAATTCATTAGGAGGAATTAACAGCAGAATAACCAAGGCAGAATAAAGAATAAGTGAGCTGGTAAACAAAATGGTGGAAATCACTGCCACAATACAGAATATAGGAAAAAGACTGAAAAGAAATTAAGACAGCCTAAGAGACCTCTGGGACAACATTAAACAGATAAATATTTGCATTATATGGATCCCAGAAGGAGAAAAGAGAGACAGAAGACCTGAAAAAATACTTGAAGAGGTAATAGCTGTAAACTTCCTAACTTGGGAAAGGAAATAATCAACCAAGTCCAGGAAGAACAGAGAGACCCAGGCAGAATAAACTCAAGGACACATAGCAATCAAACTGACAAAAAGTAAAGACAAATATAAAATATTAAAGGCAACAAGGGGAAACCAATAAATAACATACAAAGAAATTTCTATAAGGTGATTCCATAAGTTGATTTTTCAGCAGAAACTCTGCAGGTCAGAAAGGAGCAGCAAGATATATTTAATGTGATGAAAGGGAAAAACGTACAACCAAGAATACTCTACAAAGAAAGACTCTCATTCAGATTCAATGAATAAGTTAAAAGCTTTAAAGATAAGAGAAGACTAAGAATTCATCACCATGAAACCTGCTTCAGAATAAATGCTAAAGGAGCTACTATAGCCAGGGGAAGAAGAAAAATAAAAGAGGGCAACAACTACAAATAAGAATATCACAAATGGGAAAGCTCACTGTTAAAGGCAAACATATAATAAAAGCTGGAAGTCATTCATACACAAATATGATATCAAAACCAGAAACCACGAGAAGAGTACAAATGCAGGAAATGGGAATTGTATGCAACACTAACAGAGTAACAACTTGGAACAAACTTTATATATACAGACTGCTTTATCAAAACCTCAGTGGAAATGCAGACCAAAAAAACTAAAATAGATACACCCCAAATAGGAAAAGTAATCTAAACACAACACTAAAATGGTATTTAAACCACATGAGAAGAGAACAAAAGAAGAAGAAGAAGAAAAAGACCTACACAAACAAACCTAAAACAATTCAGAAAATGGCAATTGGAACATACATACATATCAATAATTACCTTAATGTAAATAGACTAAGTGCTCCAACCAAAAGACAGAGATTGGCTGAATGAATACAAAAATAAGATTTGTGTATATGCTGTCTAAAAGAAACTCACTCCATACCTATTTACACATAAAGCCTGAAACTGAGGGCATGAAAAAAGATCTTTATACAAATGAAAATTTTAAAAAGCAGGAATAGCAATACTCATATCAGACAAATGGACTTTAAAATAAAGACTATTACAAAGAAACAAGGAAAGACACTATATAATGATCAAGGGATCAATCCAAGAAGATAAAACAATTATAATTATTTATGCACCCAACATAGAGCACCTCAGTAAATAAGGCAAATGCTAACAATAATAAAAGGGGAAATCCACAGTAACACAATAATCATACTTACACCAATGGATAGATCATCCAGACAGGAAATTAAGAACAAGCCTTAAATAGACAAGATGGACCTAATTGATATCTTCAGGAATTTTCATTCAAAAACAGCAGAACCACACTTTTCTCAGGTTCACATGGAACATTCTCCAGGATAAATCACATCTTGGGTCACAAATCAAACTTCAGTTGCTTTAATAAAACAATGAAATTAGAATACCTTCTAACACCATACACAAAAATAAACTCAAAATGAAATAAAGACATAAATGTAAGGCCAAACACTATAAAATTCTTAGAGGAAAACATAGGGACAACACTCTTTGACATAAATCACAGCAATATCCTCTTTGACCTACCTCCTAAAGTAATGGAAATGAAAACAAATATTTGAACCTAATTAAACTCAAAAGCTTTTACACATCAAACTATAAACATGACTAAAAGACAACCCTCAAAATGGGAGAAAAAATTGCAAACTAAGCAACTGGCAAAGGATTAATCTCCAAAATATATAAGCAGCTCATATAGCTCAAAATCATAAAAACAAAGAACCCAATCCCCCCTCCAAAAAAATGGCCAGAAAAATTATACATACATTTCTCTAAAGGAGAAATACATTAGCCAATAAACATTTCAAAAGATGCTAAACATCACTCATTATTAAAGAAATGCATATCAAAACTACAATGAAATATCACCTGACACCAGTCAGAATGGCCATCATCAAATATCTACAAATAATAAATGTTGGAGAGGATGTGGAGAAAAGGAAACCCCACTACACTATTGGTGGGAATGTAAATTGATACAGCCATTATGGAAAATGGAATAAAGATTCTAAAAAAAAAAAAAAAACCACTAATATTAAATCTACCATATGACCAGCAATCCCACTACTGGGCATATACCCTGAGAAAACCACAATTTAAAAAGACACATGTGCCTCAATATTCATTGAAGAAATATTTATAGTAGTCATAAAATGGAAGCAAACTAGATGCCCATCAAAAGATGAATGGATAAAGAAGTTGTGGTACATTTATACAATGGAATGTTCAGTTCAGTTCAGTAGCTCAGTCGTGTCTGACTTTGTGACCCCATGAATCACAGCACACCAGGCCTCCCTGTCCATCACCAACTCCCGGAGTTCACTCAGACTCACGTCCATCAAGTCCGTGATGCCATCCAGCCA
This sequence comes from Cephalophus harveyi, assembly GCA_006410635.1. Lineage (NCBI taxonomy): Eukaryota > Metazoa > Chordata > Mammalia > Artiodactyla > Bovidae > Cephalophus > Cephalophus harveyi. The sequence goes on along the minus strand of SJYT01063220.1, from coordinate 16,212 downwards.
TCTCACCCTTTGTCGTCCCCTTCTCCTCCTGCCCCCAATCCTTCCCAGCATCAGAGTCTTTTCCAATGAGTCAACTCTTTGCATGAGGTGCCCAAAGAACTGGAGTTTCAGCTTTAGCATCATTCCTTCCAAAGAAATCCCAGGGCTGATCTCCTTCAGAATGGACTGGTTGGATCTCCTTGCAGTCCAAGGGACTCTCAAGAGTCTTCTCCAACACCACAGTTCAAAGGCATCAATTCTTTGGTGCTCAGCTTTCTTCACAGTCCAACTCTCACATCCATATATGACCACAGGAAAAACCATAGCCTTGACTAGATGGACCTTAGTCGGCAAAGTAATGTCTCTGCTTTTGAATATACTATCTAGGTTGGTCATAACTTTTCTTCCAAGAAGTAAGCGTCTTTTAATTTCATGGCTGCAATCACCATCTGCAGTGACTTTGGAGCCCAGAAAAAGTTACTCAGTCATTAAAAAAAAGAATGAATTTGAGTCAGTGGTAGTGAGGTAGATGAACAGAGAGCCTCTTATGCAAAGTGAAGTAAGTCAGAAAGAGTAAAACAAGTATCATATATTAACACATATATATGGAGAAGGCAATGGCACCCCACTCCAGTACTCTTGCCTGGAAAATCCCATGGATGGAGGAGCCTGGTAGGCTGTAGTCCATGGAGTCACCAAGAGTCGGACACGACTGAGCGACTTCACTTTCACTTTTCACTTTCATACTTTGGAGAAGGAAACGGCAGCCCACTCCAGTGTTCTTGCTTGGAGAATCCCAGGGACGGGGGAGCCTGGTGGGCTGCCGTCTACGGGGTCGCACAGAGTCGGACACGACTGAAGTGACTTAGTAGTAGAATGGAATCTAAAAAAGTGGTACTGATGAACCTAGTAGAGAATGGACTTCTGGACATAGTGGATGAAGGTGAGGGTGGGATGAACTGAGAAAGTAACATTGACATATATACGCTACTATGTGTAACGAAGTGGGAAGTTGCTAAATAACACAGGGAGCCCAGATTGGTGCTCTGTGATGACCTAGAGAGGTGGGATTAATGGAATCTAAAAAAGTGGTACTGATGAACCTAGTAGAGAATGGACTTCTGGACATAGTGGATGAAGGTGAGGGTGGGATGAACTGAGAAAGTAACATTGACATATATACGCTACTATGTGTAACGAAGTGGGAAGTTGCTAAATAACACAGGGAGCCCAGATTGGTGCTCTGTGATGACCTAGAGAGGTGGGATGGGGGGAGGGGAGGGAGACTTATGAGGGAAGGGATATATCAATGCAAAATTATGAGTGATTCACGCTACTGTACAGCATAAACCAACAGAAAAATGTAAAACAATTTTCCACCAATTAAAAAAATAAGTAAAACTCTAGAAAAATATAAAATAAAAGCTAAATAAATGGACAGCTACATAACTTTAAAACTTTAATAAATATCATCAAAAATAAAAAGTAGGTAACAAATATATACTGTACAGCACACTAGGAAATATAGAAATTGTTTTATATTAATTTTAAATGGAATATAATCTATAAAAATACTGAACCACAGAAAGGATATGGTAAAAGGGTTCTTTCCACATGCTTGTT
>SJYT01063211.1:26602-67230 GCA_006410635.1 Cephalophus harveyi | reverse complement strand
CATTTCTTTTCCATGGGGATGGTCTTGATCCCTGTCTCCTGTACAGTGTCACGAACCTCATTCCATAGTTCATCAGGCACTCTATCTATCAGATCTAGTCCCTTAAATCTATTCCTCACTTCCACTGTATAATCATAAGGGATTTGATTTAGATCATATCTGAATGGTCTAGCGGTTTTCCCTACTTTCTTCAATTTAAGTCTGAATTTGGCAATAAGGAGTTCATGATCTGAGCCACAGTCAGCTTCCGGTCTTGTTTTTGTTGACTGTACGGAGCGTCTCCATCTTTGGCTGCATAGAATATAATCAGTCTGATTTCGGTGTTACCATCTGGTGATGTCCATGTGTAGAGTCTTCTCTTGTGTTGTTGGAAGAGGGTATTTGCTATGACCAGTGCATTTTCTTGGCAAAACTCTATTAGTCTTTGCCCTGCTTCATCCTGTACTCCAAGGCCAAATTTGCCTGTTACTCCAGGTGTTTCTTGACTTCCTACTTCTGCATTCCAGTCCCCTGTAATGAAAAGGATATCTTTTTTGGGTGTTAGTTCTAAAAGGTCTTATAGGTCTTCATAGAACCGTTCAACTTCAGCTTCTTCAGAGTTACTGGTTGGGGCATAGACTTGGATTACTGTGATATTGAATGGTTTGCCTTGGAAACAAACAGAGATCATTCTGTCATTTTTGAGATTGCATCCAAGTACTTCGGACTCTTTTGTTGACCACGATGGCTACTCCATTTCTTCTAAGGGTTTCCTGCCCGCAGTAGTAGATATAATGGTCATCTGAGTAAAGTCACCCATTCCAGTCCATTTTAGTTCATCAGAATAGCGTCCCTTTAAATGGGGGTCCCAGACACCGTGTGGGCCCCAAAGACAGTCCCCGTCAGATAGAGCCTGGCGAGGGAGCTCGTCCCAGGGAGGTCAGCGGGCTGCTCTGGGGACTAGCCCAGTGACCTCGTCCTGGTGCAGCGTGGGGTGCAGCTGCCAGCTCTGCTTGGGCCTAAGCAGGCCAGCCGCGACTCCTCACGGGACAGGTGCGTCTCCAGAGTGTCAGGGAGAGGACAGAGCGTCTTTGTCTCCTAGGGAGAGGACCCAGCAAAGAAGGGAGGTTGGCGTAGGGGCACGCGCTCTCTGAGTGGTGCCCGGAGCCAGTCGGGCTGGTGCAGAAGCCGGGGAGCGCCCACAGGGCGAGGCCGAGGCATCCCCGACCAGGCTGCCCTCGGAGTGGAGGACGTGGCCGGGGCCGGGCGTCCGAGGCGCGTTTCTTCCGTATCTGAAGAAGTGTAGCCATCGTCTCCTTTGGGGCGGAGAGATGTAGGAGGATTCAGAGGAGAAAATGAAACTAGTACCCAGAGAAAGTGCGCAGCTTGACCCCAATGGCATCATGTTCTCACATGAAAACCTGGGGGGGCACAGGCTGCCCTGCCGCCCGCCCGCGCGGCCTCCACCTCGTGCCCAAGGCCGGCTGCCCGGCTCCTGCCTGGACGACGCGAGCCTTCCGGCGGGGGGCGAGGGGGGCGGGCCGAGCGCCCTTCCGTGCAGGGTCTGGCGTGCCACAGACCAGTCGTGTTGTCGCGGCATCGGCCAGAACTTGCCCTGTGGCCCGGGGTGGCTCTACCGGAGTCTGGGCAGCGCTTCAGCTGGGTGATGGTGCCAGGCGCCAGTGTTAAACCCGGGGCGGCTCTCACCACGGGCGGGGTGGCTACTGCTGGTTGGAGTAAACCAGCTTCTGTGTCCAGTTACGTATTGTCTAGGGCTGCGGTCATGCTTGCGGACAGCCGAGTACCAGCTGCAGAGCCCAGGGTAGTCTGCCGTCCCGAGGCCCCTCGGCAGGGAGAGGGGCAGGGCCGGGGGCTGCGGCCAGGCCTGGGGCCTTGGGCGAGGGCGTCCCCTCAAAGGGGGCAGCTCTGATGCAAGGTTAATCAAGGAGATGAGTGTTTGGGGCTTTATCCTTTCTACTCCTTTGTGTATATTTGAGCACTTCCATAGAGTTAAAGGCAGGCCAGTCAGAGAGGTGGTGTTCTCCCGTGTTCAGCTGGCTGGGAGCAGGGACGTGGAGTGAGTGGGCAGTCGGTTTTCCCAGCGGTGGAGTTCTGCCTGGGGATTCCAGTGGAGCCGGGAAGGGCTGGAAAGTTGCAGGCGTTTTCAGGAGTAATTTCAGGTCGTGACACCCTGTGGTTGGGTAGGCCGGTGGGCGAGTGAGAGATGGGGTTAGTGGTGGTGGGTCCTGGTGGGGCGAAGCCTCCCGGGAGCCACGGTGCTGAGTCGGGCAGGTGAAGGACTTCTGGAAAGAGGCTGGCTGTTGGCCCTGCTGTGGTTTGGGGTGTGGAGGTCCCCGGAGGAGGTGACGGGGGCGTGCAGACACCGTGCTGCAGGAAGGGTCGCTGGACGTGAACCCATGTGTGCCGTGACACGTGCAGCTGAGAGACTCGGCAGTGAGTGGGGTCCGCCAGGTCTTCACTGGTCAGGAGTGAGGTGCCAGGGACGTGGAAGCCGGTTCTCAGGGAAGAAGGAGGGGAACACTCACACGAGAGCGTGGAGGTGTGGGGCTCCCTGAGGGCAGGCCCGTGGAAACGGGGGTGGGGATCAGAGCGTCTGGCTGCAGGAGCCCGAGCCCGAGGTGGGGGATGGGCACAGCCTGGAGGGCAGCGGGTCTTCCGGGCACTTGTGCGTGCATGCCACTGGCCTAGGGCCAGGCCGGCTGGGGCGCCCTGGGGTCACATGGGCCTCCTCGCCCAGCACCCCAAACTGTTCTTCAGGGGTCCGCCAGCCTCCCCATGGGCCCTGCCCGGCGGCTCCGCCAAGCAGCCCTGCTCACGACCCCCCAGCCTGCCTGCTGCATCCTGGGCCTGTCCCGCTCCTGACCTTGGGGGCTCTGCAGCACCGGCGGCGTGACCCACTGTCCCTCACTGGGTGCCCGCCACCAGCCCGGGGCCCCTGTGGCTCCCGAGGAGGGAGATCCCAGGCCTCCCGGAGGTCTGCGGGGCCCGCGGGGTGTCGTTCCGGGTCACCCGTCTGACCCCACCTGTGCCAGGCACCCTCGCGCGGGCTCGTCCCTGCTGGGCGTGCCCTCTCCAGAGCCACCTCTTCCTCGGCTCTGGGCTCAAAGTCCTGTATCGGTGGCCCTCCCGATGCTCTTTGACCCGGACACCCTCTCCCCATGGGCTCAGCCCCTTCTCTCTGCTGTGATGGTGTGGTCGCTGTTGGCACTCCACCAGCACACTGGCCCAGTCTCCCGGCTCCAGAGTTTTAATGAGCTCCGTGAGGTCAGCAGATTTCTTTCTTCTGTATAAAAGACTGCTGTCTCTCTTGTTGTTCAGTCGCTCAGTCGTGTCCGACTCTTTGCCACCCCACGGACTGCAGCACGCCAGGTCTCCCCGTCCATCACCAACTCCCGGAGCTTGCTCAAACTCATGTCCATCGAGTTGGTGATGCCATCCAACCATCTCATCCTCTGTTGTCCCCTTCTCCTCCCGCCTTCAGTCTTTCCCAGCATCAGGGTCAGAGTGAGTCAGCTCTTCGCATCAGGTGGCCAGAGTATTGGAGTTTCAGCTTCAGCATCAGTCCTTCCAATGAATATTCAAGGTTGATCTCCTTTAGGATGGACTGGTCGGATCTCCTTGCAGTCCAAGGGACTCTCAAGAGGCTTCTCCAACACCACAGTTTGAAGGCATCAGGTGTCTCTCTGGCACTTAGACTATTTTCTCGTGCCTGGGGGCTCAGTGGTGGTGGAGGGACGACGTCCTGTAACCCTGGTCCTCCTCTCTGCAGCGCACGGGCGACGCCAAGCCCAACTTCTTCCAGGACTGCCTGATGGAGGTCTTCGACGACCTGGAGCAGCACATCCAGAGCCCACTGGTGCTGCAGTCCATCCTGAGCCTGATGGAGCGGGGCACCATGGTCCTCACCACCAACTACGACAACCTGCTGGAGATCTTCGGGCAGCAGCAGAGCAAGCCCATGGAGTCGCTGGACCTGAAGGACAAGAGCAAGGTGCGGGGCGGGCGCCGCCGCGGGCGTGCGGGGAGGCCCGCGCTGCGAGGGCGAGGCGCGTCAAGCCTGTGGGTGCCGCGCTGGGAGCGTCTCCCTGTCACGAAGCCGTCGTCAGAAGCGTGGTTTTACGTGGAATTTCATATGAGACGAGGTTATCATTATTGTGAGCATATTGCCACAGTTATAAAAGATGCTACAATGGAAATTCTTACCCTTTTTATAAGTTCCTAGAAAAAATGTTAGGGTCAAAGGGTATGACTGTTTTAAAGACAGACGATATAAATTACCTGAGTATTCTCCAGAAAGTTTCCCCACTTACACAGCACAGCTGTGAGAGGGTAATCCATCTTCCTGATCTTGCCAGCCTGTGGCGTTGCTAAAAACCCAACTCCGTGCATTTCTCCCATTGGATCCAGGCGCCCATTTTGTGCTTTTATTTCTGTTATTACTGAGGTTGACCATGGTTTCTTCGTATCAGCTGTGTTTCCGGTGTGCGTGTGTGCCTGTGGGTGTACACCATCCCTGCCTGCTCCTCCCTCGCTGCGCGGGCTCGGTCCCAGCCCCGCTTCTCACACAGGGATGCCAAGGGCTGCGGGCTGACGCCCCGGGCTGGGGCTCCGGTTCGCACCCTCCCCGGATCGTTAGTGGCCCGCTCCGCGGCCGAGCCACGCGCTCCCGGCGGTGGGCTGCTCCCTGCGGTCCCTGAGCCGCTAGCAACCAGCTGCAGACGGCAGGGCGCCGTCTCTGGCTTCTCTGCCCGCGAGTGCCGGTCGGCCTGCAGGGGTCGGTCCAGCGCACTGGGAAGGCCCCCGGTGTGAAGATGAAAGGGATGTCCACGACGTGCAGCTTCTCCAGGACCTTCCTTCTGTATCTTGACATGAAGCCAGGAGAAAGCTCCTTGATGACTTATTTTTTCTGTTTGTATATGTATTTCAGGACGTAAAATCAATGTATGCCTAACGGTAATTAAAATATAACATGATTTAGAACGGAAAGCCTTCATAATCTCCCTGAAGTCATCAGTCTTAGCCGTTTGTTATTATATAAAATGTTAAAGATGTTTTCTGTGTAGCCGTCTTGGTCTCTAAATGGAGAAGTTCTTTTTAATACGGCAGGACGAGGAAAACAAGCCCTAACAGCTGAATTCCTCTTAGGTTTAAAGAGATGGTAACACAGCAGGGCCTCGCTCTCTCTCGCGCGTCAGGGTGGGCTTGAGAAGCCACGAGCGCCTGCAGGTGCTCTCCTCTTAGCCTCTGTTTCCTGTCTGTCTGCGCTTCGCCAGGTCCTTCAGTGGGCACGGGGCAACATCAGGTATGGAGTGCTTCACATCCACGGCTTATACACCGACCCCTGCGGGATGGTGTTGGACCCTTCGGGATATAAAGACGTCACTCAAGACCCAGAGGTCATGGTACGCCCTCCCTGACTTGGCCCTGGTTGTGCCCCTGGGGCTGTGTGGGGGCCGCTAGCTGTGGGTGGACTGAGCAGGGTCCAGGCCTCCCGCCCCTCGGGCACCTTGAACAGAGGCTCCATGAACTCGAGCGAGCCTTTTGCCCGGGGACACGGCTCCGTTTCCTGAGGGCGACTCACAGGCCCCTCCACGGCCGGAGCACTCTCCTCCCGCTGTCCCTCCCTGCTCCTCTTCTGTCCATCCACGCGCCTCCTTTCCTTTCTCTACTTAGCAGTCTCTTTCAAAACCTTGAATTTCATTCTCTGCAAGGCTTTTTTGATGTCATAGACAAAAGGGGGTGTAGTGAAACTGCCTCATGGCTTTCTGTGAACTCACTTTTTATGCACTTAGAACCCAAGGGGGTTCTCACTGACTCGCTCTGGAGCTTGTGGTCTGGCTGTTGCTCCCCCGGCATGGGGCGGTGACGAGTGTCAGGCTGGGCCCCTCCGCTGCCTTGGCATGGCCGTGGGCGGGCAGGGGCAGTCCTGGCCGACACTGAGCCTCTCTGGGTGTCTGGGTCAGCGATGCGGCGCTGTGCTCCTGCCCGACCCTCTGTGCCCACCCTCGGGTGACCATCACCACCGCCCCCCGAGCTCCCCTGCCCTCCCTCCACAACCCAGGCCCTCCCCTCGGAGTTCCATCCTCCATTCATTGAGACAGGTCAGTTCCAGGGATTAGGTATGTGCACATAACTGAACTGAAAAAAAATTCCATGTCCTTATCGTATGTTTTGAACATTCTAAACTGCGTGTGGTTCTGGAGGATTTGAACTGCGAGGCTGCGCTGGCTGCAGGGGCCGGGTGGGCAGCACAGCGCTGACGGGGGCCCTGGCCGACACCCTGGCTCCCAGGACGCGGCCCCCTCCCTTCCCTCTGCCTTCCTCGCTCTGCTCCTCTGCGGCTCTCGGGAAAGGCCTGCCGGGGAGCAGCGACGATTCAGCGTGGGACACGGGTAACTTGGCGCCGGGAGGGCTCGCGCACGGTCGGCGAGCCCAGTCTCGGTGCTTTCGCAGGAGGTTCTCCAGAACCTGTACCGCACCAAGTCCTTCCTGTTCATGGGCTGCGGGGAGACGCTGCGCGACCAGATCTTCCAGGCCCTCTTCCTGTACTCGGTGCCCAACAAGGTGGAGCTGGAGCACTACATGCTGGTGCTCAAGGAGAGCGAGGACCATTTCTTCAAGCACCAGGCGGACATGCTGCTGCACGGCATCAAGGCCGTGTCCTACGGGGACCGCTTCGACTACTTCCCGGGGTACGTGCAGGACCTCGCCGCTCAGATCTGCAGACAGCGAAGTCCAGGTACGGCTTGTGTGGTTGGTTTGTTTGCTTTTTCACTTTTCAGTGTATAAAACCAATAGGATTCTTTCATTTTCCCCCCCTTTTTATAGATATAAATTACATGCCATAAAATAAATAAAACTGAGAAGTCATTTTACATACCATTAGATTCACCAGCCTTCTATCTTTAAAAAATGTTTCTGTGTACTAAAAATAGATGATGGCGTTACTGGCATGGTAGTAATAGTCTGTAAATTGAGTTTTTTAGGTAAAGTGTGTGTATAGTTGTACACGTCTATTCCTGTTTCAGATGACATGCCCTGCTTCAGATTACCTTAACCGAGAAAGGTAGCTGCCCCGCCAGCTCCGCCAGCTGTGCTCCTGACAACCTGCAGCTGTCTCACACCTTTATCCTGTCACACTGCCTGTTAAACAGCTACAACCGCTGCAGCACAGAACAGTTCACGAAGACTTGCTTTTTTCAAATAACATCTTTTCCCTGTTCTGCTGAAGGCAGCACCCCTTTTAAGTAATTCTCCCCGGCCCTCCTCTGGGGAGCTGATCGTCTACCAGGAGTTGCCACGATACACGAGCGCTTGTTCAGCTGGTCGTCTTGCCATCAGGGCAGCTCGTGGCTTGGGGTTTGCATCATAAAACACGGATGACGGCAGACCTGGAGAGGTCTGTGTGGGCTCGCATGTCCTTGTAATAGGAGACCAGACATAGTCACCCACAGGTGGTGGAAGCGGGTTAACCACAGAGCTGCCTGGGCCTGCTGCTGCTGCTGCTGCTAAGTCGCTTCAGTCGTGCCCGACTCTGTGCGACCCCATAGACGGCAGCCCACCAGGCTCCGCCGTCCCCGGGATTCTCCAGGCAAGAACACTGGAGTGGGTTGCCATTTCCTTCTCCAATGCATGAAAGAGAAAAGTGAAAGTGAAGTCGCTCAGTCGTGTCCGACTGTTTGCGACTCCATGGACTGCAGCTTACCAGGCTCCTCCGTCCATGGGTTTTCCAGGCAAGAGTACTGGAGTGGGGTGCCATTGCCTTCTCCGCCTGGGCCTGGGCCTGGGCCTGGGCCTGACTAGGTATGAACTTGAAGCCTAGACAATGTGAAGATCACGCGAACGCAATGCGCGGATAATCTGGCAGCTTAGTTTCTTCCCACTAGGCCTTTTTGGAATTGATAGTAATTAGCAAAACGGGCCAATTTAAGTTGAGTTTCCATTAATGAAAGTGTCATTAGGGTGGCAGTTTTTTACTAAGAGAAGGAGCAGGGAGCTGACACTTGCCATGTTGCACATTGCTATGAATTCTGTGTCCTTGACCTTATTTCATTTTTAGTCACAGTATCCACTGCTACTGGACCTCCCTGGTGACTCCATGGTAGAGAATCTGCCTGCCAGTGCAGGAGATGTGGGTTTGATCCCTGGGTCAGGAAGATCCCCTGGAGAAGGAAATGGCAACCCACTCCCGTATTCTTGCCTGGGAAATCCCACGGACAGAGGAATCTTGCGGGGTATAGTCGCTTGGGGTGCAGAGTCAGACAGGACTGAGCGACTGAACGGCTAATCCACTGCTACTAAGTAGATGACTTCAGAGCTGCTGGGGAAGAACTCAGGGAGGCGACTCAGTTGCCCAGGTGTTTGAAGCTGGGGGTCCTGGACTGACAGCGGAGTCGGACGTGCCCTTGGGGCACCCCACACAGGCCCACCTGCTGACGTGGGGGTGGCGGGGTGGCAGTGGCTCCTGCCCCCCCCACCTCCAAGGACCTCACCTGGGGTCCCCCCCGCGTGTGTCTGTCTTGGCAGGGGATTCCTGTCCCCTTCCAGGCCTCTCCCAGACCCTAGCAGCTGAGGCTCTGACAGGCTGCCGGGGCTAACGGTCGTCTGGACTTAGAATCTGTGGCTGTGTCTTTGAGCTCGTGTGTGGGTACAGCCTCGAAGTGTTTCTGCTCTTGCGGGGGGGGGGGGTGGACTGGTGGCAGCAGGGAGGGGCAGCTGTGACGGTGCCCGGCTGGCACGGGGGCATCACACGCCGCGGATTCAGCCCTCACGTCGGCCCCGGGCTGGAGAGGAGGGTCAGGAGTCAGCCCCAGCTGCCCCGCATGGCGAGCGCCCCTCGGGCTGGGCAGGACCCCCCGCACCAGAGCCAGCCTCGCCCGGCTCCACCGCTGGCTCCACCGTGGTCTGAGGAGGGAGAGCTGTCAAGCGGCTTCTGACTGTTTTCCTTTCTTCTCCAGATGCCGATCGAGTGGACAGCACCACGCTGTTGGGTAAAGCAGATCTTGATTTCACCAGCCTGGTTTTTCTTTCTACATTTCATGGTCTTCTGTCCTCACTTAGAAAATAATCAGAGAAGTGCTTCTCACCTTAAATACTTAGCCCGTGTTGTGTCAGGACAGCCCCCTCGGAGAGGACGGACAGCAGCACCTTCGTGAGGGTCCCTGCCACCACGAAGGGGTTAAAAAGACAGCCAGCCCTTCACCTGCGGGCTCGGCTCTGCCAGACGGGCCGCCTGCGGGCGCCAGGAGTGACGTCCCGCCCTGCAGCCGAGTCCAGGGGAACTGGAAGAGTATTTGTATCATACCATTTGGTCTGAGACGTATTAATAGTTAATTTTTGACTCATCCTCTTCAGACATTTTAATTGCAAAGGTTCTAACTGTTCATGTAAATTTTTCTATTTGTTTACTACTTGTTTGAAATGTGAATACCCTTCTTACAGGGCTCCGCTCTGCCCGTTAATGAACTGACAAGCTGTGACTGAATTCGGTGCGCCCCGGCGCCCACCCTGGGTGGATTTTGTGCCAGGCTGCCCCAGCTTGCTCAGTCAGTTGGGTTAGAAGGGGCTTCTCTCCAGTCAGTGGAACAGGGGCCTTGAAGCCCTGGGCTCCTTGCCCGTCTCAGCAGGGCCACAGATGGAAACTGGTTAGTGCTAGACAGCTTTGGTTTAGGAATTATTAAACAGTTACGTTCAGCTTTCCATTTCTAACTTATTTCTATGTGAAAGGACCCATTTGTTTTAGTTGCTTTCTCTTGATTCCCAGAACCATCCATCTCTTTTGAAAAAAGCAGTAGCTTGATAGACATCTGTATCTAACCATAGGGATTAGTTCAGTAAAATCAGATTTACAAACTGGTCCTTGGAGGGTGTATTCTAGAATAGATAAGTGGTTTTTAAATAAAAATCTTCAATTGAAGTATAGTTGTGGTACAATGTTATATGTTACAGGCGTACAATATGATGAATTCACATTTTTTAAGTTATACCCCATTTATAGTTTTAAAATACTGGCTGTATCCGGTATCGCACATGCATCCCTAGAGCTTACTTTACATTATACCTAACAGTTTGTGCCCCTTAATCCTCTGCTCCTGTACTGTCCTTCCCTCCCCACTAGTAACCAGTTTTTCCCTTTGTATCTGTGAATCTGGTTTTTTGTTGTATTACTAGTTATATTTTTTAAATCCATGTGATATCCTACAGTACTTGTCTGACTTACTTAGCATAATGCCCTTGAAGTCCATGTTGCTGCAAATAGCAAAGTTTTCTTTTTTATGGCTGAGTAGTATTCCATTTTATATATACGTGTGTACACACACACCCCATATTCTTTATCTTCATCTGTTGACATTCACTTGCTTTTGTGTCGTGGCAGCTGAAACCCTGCTGCTGTGAACACTGGGGTGCGTGCATCTTTCCTAATTAAGAGTTTGGGAGGTTGTCTTCGGATGTTTACCCAGGAGGGAGATTGCTGGATCAAGTGATAACCCTATTTTTAGTTTTTTGAGAAAGCTTGATAGTTTTCCACAGTGGCTGCACTAGATTAATTCCCATCAACTATGTATGAGGTTCCCGTTTCTCTACATCCTTGCCAGTATTTATTCATGTTCTTTTCGATGATAGCCATTCTTAGACAAGCTTTTTAATAAAACTTTTCATCTTTCAGGGAATGCATGCCAGGACTGTGCAAAGAGGAAGTTGGAAGAAAATGGAATTGAAGTTTCAAAGAAACTCAGACCGTCAGACACAGGTGCGTGGTCTCCTTCCTGGGGCACTGCAGCTCGGCCTTGCTTGAAGGCGTGGGCAGTCACTGTGCTGTGCCCCTGGCTCTGGGGGGAAGGAGCGATGTGTACCTTGTGCCAGCTGCCCAGAGACCCATTTTAAACATCTGTTTAAGTTAGCGTGTCTCTAAAGAAAAACCCAAGAGAAGCACCACACAGCGTACGGTCACCCCAGTGAGTTTTCACAAAGGGGATGAATACACCCGCGTTCACCTGCTCGAAGGGGACATTGTCCAGAGCCTGCCCACCCACTCTCACCCCTTTAGTCGCCCCTCCCCACTCAGGGGTGGCCCCCATCCTGATGTATGTCACCTGAGTGTCCAGCCCTCCAGGACAGTCCTTCCCTGCAGACTCTTTCCTGCTGCTGTTTCCCCATGTCCGGGGCTCCTTGGTCGCCTGCTGGTGTGTACGAGGGTGGCCGGGGGGACTGTTCCCGTCAGTTGTGTGGAAGCTGCTGCTGCACGTGCACAGCTCTCCCCGCGCCGGACTGACCTCTGAGTGGTGGTGTGTGTGGCTGTTGGGCCGCAGAGCACACTGCCTGGTGGGCTTTGCTCAAGAGTGCTGGGCAAGCCAGCGGGTGGGCTCCTTGGGGATGCCACGCCCACAGCGGCAGCCTCCTGGCCAGACGGCTCCGTCCCAGTCGAGAACGCTGTCTAGTCTTCCTTACGGAAAGCTTTGTCCTGCTGCGTGTGGGTGAGACCCAGGTTCATCCTCTCCAAGCTGCAGGCAGGCCTGTCGTGCACACAGGCTGACCTGCCAGTCCACAGGCTCCCGCCGGACGTGTGTTGAAATTGCCCCTCCTCCAGCCCACTAAGAAGGGGAGTGGCCTTCCTATTCCACAGAGCTTTGCAAATCTAATGTCATAACTGATTTTGTCCCTGATGGTATTTATAAGTCAGAAAGCCATTTTTAGACAGTAGCCACTGTTTTCCATTATGGAGGTATTTTCAAAGTCTTTAGCACATAAGAAGACTGTAAACAGTTTCTGAAATAGAAATCCCATTGCAAATACTTTTTTAAGATCAACTTTAATGTGGTATTCCTTTCTTTTTGTTGAAACAGATGACGCTGGAGGGTCTTGAAATCTTTAAAACCAATAAAAGCTGCAACTTGAAAACCAGCCTTCTGTAACCACAGTGCCATCCCCAACAAGGACGAATGTTAGAGAACTCCGCACAGGCTCTCTCGATCCTAAACCATCACATACCCCGAGAGCCGTGCGGGTGTGTGCCCTCAGAAGCTGGGTGAGGGAGTCCGCCGTGTTGAACTGCTCGCAAGGTGACGCGCGCACAGCAGGTATCCTGTGTGAGGACTGACAAGACAGCTACCTCAGGGACCGAGGCGGTGGGCAGGGACATACCTGGTATTCCCAGCTCCCATGTGACACGCCTCTGTCAGGCGGTCTTTTTCCTCTAATAAAAGGGGGAGAGTAAAGACTGTCCAGGCAACAGTAGTTGCCAAAGAGAAAATAAGACACTAGACACTTAAATTTTATAATTTTTGTGTGGAAACATGTTACTGTAGGAAAAAAAATGGACGTTTGTTATATTGTTAACTACTGAAGAATGAATGGATACTGGAGGCACGGAGTCAACTAGTGAGGGTGTTTAAAGAACGCCTAGATCCGTGGGGCTTCTTTCGAGTTCTGTAATCTTAGTTTTTTAAAGAAGGGCAAATCTACTTACTACTAAGAAGTGAAGTCTCCAAGAGGCAGGCCTTTTCAAAAGCACAGGGCAGTGTCCAGGTGTGTCATGTTATAGATACTGACAAATCGTAAGTCAAGCACAAGACCAAGTTTTAAACTTTTAAATACCAACCTCTCCTAGCCTTTATTCTATGGGGTAAGGTCCCTTTCTGTTCTTATCTCTTTAAAATCCTCTCCGCACGGCCCATATTTAAGGATTTGCACAGTGAAGACTTGACAAAGACTTGTCAGAACACTATAAACGTCAGGGCTCACGAGGGGCAGACAGTGTGCTATCTTGCAGGCTGTGTACCTGTGCCCACCGAGTTGCCCTATGACTCTGGCACCGGCTCTGTGTGGCTTCTGTCTCGAGGCTCCCATGTTACAGCTCCCCACAGGTTTAGAGAAAGGGAAGAACAGGAAACAGGAACTTGGGATGTGTAGGGAGTGTGAGAGAAGCCAGAGAGCTCCTTAAGACCTTTTTTTCCTTCCTTTTTGAAGCATGGAAAACAAATCTTTTATGTTACTCTGGTCAGAAATAAAATTTTATCTTCAACTATGTTTGCTTGTCTTGTCTTTATGACACAATGTGGTATCAGGTATTCAATGAGAATTTTTACCTTGAATTGTCACTCAATTGTGAAATTGAGTACTTAGAATATGAAAATATTTTTGAAAAGCAAACATCTTAAGTTGGCTTTTAAAAAATTGATACATTTATAAAATGCAACATATATGAAAGTTGGTCAGACACAGGGTACAGCAGTATTGGGCTTCCCGGGTGGCTCAATGGTAAAGAATCCACCTGCCAATGCAGGAGCCGCAGGAGCTGCAGGTTCTATCCCTGGGTTGGGGAGACTTCCTGGAGAAGGAAATGGCGACCCACTCCAGTGTTCTTGCCTGGAGAACCCCATGGACGGAGGAGTCTGGTGGGCTAGTCCATGGGGTCAAAAAGAGTTGGACATGACTTAGCCATGAGTGTGCAGCAATATTAAAGCATAGAAATGACATGAAACAGGATATAAAACTGGAGAAGGGAGAGCCAGCTCAGGATAAGCTTTGAGTGCCGCACTGAGAATCAGGCTGCCTTGTTATAATGAATCAATGTATCTATAGTCAGTTCTGCTGTGATTACTTTAAAATGAAAATTTTTCCCTGCACGGTTGATATATTAGAAGCAATCTAAGCATAACCTGGGCTTCCCTGGTGGCTCAGCAGTAAAAAGTCCACCAGCAATGCAGGAGTCGCAGGAGACTCTGGTCTACTCCCTGGGTCGGGACAATCCCCTGGAAGAGGGCATGACACCCCCTCTAGTAGTCCCACCTGGAAAATCCCGTGGACAGAGGAGCCTGGTGGGCTGCAGTCCACTGCGTCCAAAGAGACATGGCTAAAGCGACTTAGCACACCTGCACACAAGTATAACTTACTTATAATTTCATCTCTGAGAAAGAGTGGGTCAGGGAGTTACTAAGTATGGCTTTGTTTGCTGCCTCAAGCTAGAATAGTTTTTACATTTTGTATTAACTAGTGTGTGTAAACCCAGCTATTTATTAAGCTCCTGTCTCTTTATTTGGGGTGGGGGTGCTGTTTCCCATCACCCTGAGGTTCTGTGTACTTCTGCATGGCATGAGGGTTTTCAGTACAGGTATACTGTATACAGGTTACAACAGAATAATGATGTACTTTGAAGGATCAGTGACACTCCATGAGTCCAAGTTATGAGAGAGAACAGCCCAGGCAGAGACCAGGGTCTACACTGAGCTTGTGTGGCACCAAAGGGGCTGTTCAGTGTTAAGGTGATGTCTTTCAAGGGAGAAGAAGGCGGTGGTTTAGATGATCTTACCACCACTGAAAAAGGAACAAAGGACAAGTACAGTGGCACCTGCTAGCTCGTTCTTAGGGACCAGCTGATGGAGAACAGAAAGCCAGTGTTTTCCGACTTGACTTCTTAGGCACAGAGTGCATTTTGTTTACCTGAAATAATGTTGTTCAAAAGTGATTCCATTCCTTTAGGAGGCCACTCCTTGATTAAATGGCGCTTGGGCCGTTTCAAAACAGCCTTAAATACAAGACCACCAACCACCAGTACCTTAGAATTAATTCCATTTTTAAATAGAAATGAAGTACTATTGAAAACTGCAGCTGTCTTTCCTATTCCTAACAGTGCAGAGAGGGTCTGCTGTATCCTTGGGCTACACATCTGTGGACTCGGCCAAACTTGGATTGAAAATAGGAAAGGGCATTTCCTGGTGGCCCAGTGCTTAAGACTGTGCTTCCACTGCAGGGGGCACAGGTTCAGTCCCTGGTCAGGAGACTAAGATCCCACAAGCCACACCATATGGCCAAAAAAAGGGAAAAGAGTTGGGAAAAGAAGATGCTGAGAAGTTCCAAAAAGCAGTACTTGAGTTTGCTGTGTACAAGCAACTAGTTACATAGTATGTACATTGTATTAAGCATTATCAATAATAGTAGAGATGATTTGAAGTATATGACAGGATGTACACAGGTTGTATGCAAATATTATTACACCAATCTGTGTAAGGGATTTGCGCATGCTTGGATTTTGATATACATGATGCCCACAGATAAGGACGACTGCTTCCCTGTGAAGTCAGTGTTAACTGGGAAAGCCTGTGTTCTTCAGTGTTTGTTTAACAGAAATTATATTTAGAGAAATTTAAACGGCATGGAAGCAGACATAAATCAATTTCATCTTAAAATTTTTTGTGTTCCTAAGATTGCAGATTGTAGACATTTGAAATTAGAGTTTTTTATTGGCATTTTCAATATTGACTTCAGTTTCTCTGAAATAACTTTCCATGAAACAGATTCAACACCCTGTAACTATTTAAAAACCATGAGTTTCCCTTAAAGATTACTTAAGCATACAAGGCAAGATCAGAGTAAAGATGATGCAGGATTCAAAATTTTCTGACCGGCTTTCAGAATGTTTAAAAGTTTAAACTGTGGTGGTTTGTTAAACTCAATCAAAGCTGACTCTCATGGGACACATTACCTACTGGAGTGGGGCCTGGACACTCCTTAACGGACGTGAGCTGCAGCATCTTTGCCTGTAACAGTCAAGCTTTTCCACAAATGGCACACAGGCCGCCTAGCTTTTGCTCCAGAAGCAGTCTGGGTCTGAGCTAAATGGACTGGCCTGGGCACTGTGTGACTGCTTCCAGCTCGAGGGCACTCTAGGCCCTAGCGGGACTTGCGCTGTCTCCTGCTGCTTTCTCTGCCTTCAGTATCTGGATACTGAGAAAGATCTAGGGTCAAAACTCGGCTGAACATGCAGTCGTTGTGCTGAAACAGAAAAGACAGTTAAAAGTCAGTTCCAGTAGAGAGTAAGTGCTATTAAATGTAAAGAGCTATTAGTGAGTCTGGATTTGCATTTTAAAGGAACCTCCTTATAGCCTTCCGAGAAGGTGTTGCTTCTACATTTCCATCAGCTTTATGTTTTGTTTTTGGTAAGGGTACCATATTTTGGGTGAACTCCGGGAGTTGGTGATGGACAGGGAGGCCTGGCGTGCTGCAATTCATGGGGTTGCAGAGTGGGACTTGACTGAGCGACTGAACTGAAGGGTACCAGAATATGCCACCCAAAAATATGCCTCTTTTGCATGTGGATTGTTTTGAACCAGAGGCTACTGAGAACCAGCAGATACAGGAGAAGCTCTAAAAGCTGAGCAAAAGCTTCCCTTTTGTAAAGGAAATTTACATCTATGTAAAAGGTGACATACTTTCCACTTTGAACTCGTCCTCAGTGGAGAAGGCGCTGGAATCAGCAGAGCAAATCTGACTGAACAGTCCTTGTTCACTGTGCTTTCTCGGGTCACTGTCCCATTGCTTGCCTTCCCTTCCCAGAAGCCCCAAGGCCCTTTTGCTTATTTTAGCCTAGGGTTGGCTACAAGTCCAAGTTCTTGCCCCCTCTGAGTTACTCACTGCTAGGTGTGCCCGCGTGTACGCACGATGCACATTAATGACCTGTCTGGTGTGACTGACAGGGCCCAGCTGAGACCGAGGCTCACCCCTGAAGAGTTCGCCCCTCCCCTACACTGGCAGTGAGAACTTCCAGTTCTCTTCCAGTGACCCCTGACATTAATTAGGCACAGGAAGGGAAATTTATTTTTAATCTTAGCTTTTTTTTTCCAATTTTTTAAAAAATTAATTTTTATTGGAGTACAGTTGCTTTAATTTTTATCTTAAAGGAAAACTCAGGAAGTAAAACCTAATTGTCCAAGAACTGAATGATCTGAATGAGTTGCTCTGCTCCATTAGCCCAGCTAAGGACTTTCAATGGCTTAAGAAACTGAATTACAGAAATTACTATACAACTTGGAACTCTGTCAAATTCTTTGTTTTTTCTTTTAGTAGCTTTGGAAGATAAATGGTTTCTTGTTAGTTCTACAACAGTGCGTTTGTTGTTGCTAAAACATTCAAACATTATAAAAATATGGAAGATAATATCAACAGTTTACTCTGTGTAAGTTAATGTGCACTATTGTTTTAAAAACAAAATTATACTTACTGTTATGCAGTTTTCTATTTGCTTTTTCACTTAAAATATAACTTAAATTTCTCTGTACTGCCATAGAAAAATATCTAGTTACTATTAAATCTCATTTGACTAAAAATATTTAGGCCTGTATTAATAAACTGCAGAAATCAAACAGTATCCATACTAGGAACTTGTGGTGTCAGGACACACTATAAGGTGACTTTATCTGTTTTTACTTATCTTTACCTCTGGATAGATGCCTATCAGTGCATCAGCTTTGGAATAGAACTCCTCTTTGAGGGAAATGATTATCATCTGAAACTGTTCCTGAGTCTGCTCTTTAATATAACTTGACACCTGGGAGGAAACAGAAAGCATATGTTTCATCAGTAAGCAAAGGCCTCCTTTCTGGGGGCTTTGAGGACAGATTCTGCAGGTCTCTGAATCTGCCCATTTTAGGTGACGAGGCACTTACTTCTCTTTCTGTAAATTCAATAAATCCACTACAGAAATGGAAACAGTTCAGACTATAAAATAAGAGGTTAGTAAAAAATATATATAAGGCTCATTAAATCTATGATTGAAAACTTGGAAGAATATTTTTAAGAATAAAACTCTAAGTTGAGATACCATGATGTGAATAGGCAATCAATCTTGACAATAAGATAAAACTACCACTCAGATATTTCTAGGGTAAAGGGTAGTATTTAAACTTCCAACTTCCTATCTTGCCATCAAAGCCTTAAGATGAGAAAAATATGGCAATTATATATATATTCATAATCCATAATCAACTCATTTGGTTAGAGGGGAACTCAAAGGCAATTCCAAGGAATGAGAATAAGAACAAAATAGACTGCATAGAAATGGGTTTTGGTGGACAGACTACTCAGAACTTGGAAAATTATGAAGAACAATTTGGACTCAAACTACAGTTTTAACAAGTTACTTGCCAACACCCTGGATTTCTCTGCAAGCTTACAGTATGTCTTCTCCTGACTGCACTCAAGAAATGAAGGACATATTTTGGAAGCAGGAATGGCAGCTTCAGTTGAGGAATGAGTCAGCAGTTGAGGCGAATGATGAAAGGGAGAAAAGGTTTTAGGCTAAGAGGCTGAATTCATGGAAGGAACTCCCCCATTAGAAGCAATGGTAGCCACTGTGAGACAGGTCTTTAAAAAGTCTTGGGGTGTTGACAGAATGGAAGAGGAGACAGGATGCAAAAATGTAAGGCATGCATTTTGCTAGGAGTCACGTGTGATAAGGGTTGGGTACCCTGACCACAAGCGGGAGTGGAAGCTCCTTCACAGTTGCTCATATTACATCATGCTCATACTCAATTCAGCAGTGGGGTGCCAGGAATGTAAATCTCAAAGGGAAACTGGAAATTAAAAGGCTTTTAGTACATAGGATAGGAGCCAATAGAAAAGAGTAGTAAGTTAGACCTAGTTCTTTAAGATTCCACTAATACAAACATCTAAATTTTGCTAGAAGATATGGATACCTTGGGCTTCCCTGGTGACTTAGCAGTAAAAAATCTGCCTGCTAATCCAGGAGATGCGGGTTTGATCCCTGGTTCAGGAAGATCCTGGAGAAGGAAATGGCAACCTATTCCAGTATTCTTGTTTGGAAAATCCCAAGAACAGAGGAGCCTGGTAGGCTATAGTCCATGGGGTCACGAAAGAGTCAGACACAACTGAATGAACAGCAATGGAATAGTTTCAGTTCCCCTTCAAAGAGAAGGGGAATGTCCAAAGTCCACAGTGACAGAGCCACCCCCGCCCCCCACACAAAGGATATGGGATGCAAAGTGCTAAAATTAACCTCCTGAGGGGAAATCCTCCCAAATGAGTCAGGCCTTGCAGTCCAAGTAGCTGATGTAGATTGGCTGGCATTCCAGAGAGATGAATCAAGACTCTCTTTTTATTCCTGTTTCCTTTTCCCAGGCATCCCTACATCTCCAGCAGGTCACAGAACGTGGCTCTGGCCTGTTCTCTACAAGCTTCAGGGGACTCTGGATTTAGTTCCTAACTTTTGTGAGTGTGGCCTCCATGTGCTATTCTTATGTATGCCGTGACATGTTCAAACAGCAAGGCCCTATAGAGAGCCGGGTTAGATGAATACAGCCTGGGAAGTGCTGGAAGATGACATTGTTCCCACCAGAAGTTACCCTGGGCTGCAGTTCCTGGCAAGTCCCTGCATCTTCCAGGATCACACAAGAGGCTCAACAGAGAGATCAAGGAAGGTCAACTGCAGAGACTCAGGGTGGTGCCCAAGACTCAATACACCTCTCAGGGTTGGACTCAGTAACCCAGTTTGTAAAACTAAAGTATAACCCAGAATGCTAACCTAACAAATTACTAGAGACCTTCTCTGTCAGCATGACCAGAGCTGTTGCTGCTGCGGCTCTTAAGTCGCTTCGGTCGTGTCTGACTCTGCGACCCCGTGGACAGCAGCCCACCAGGCTCCTCTGTCCCTGGGATTCTCCGGGCAAGAATACTGGAGTGGGTTGCCATTTCCTTCTCCAACGACCAGGGCAGCCTCCTTATAAACAGCTATAAATGCAAAGTCCAGTCATTTCTGGAAGCCTGATGAACATAGAATCAAAACCAGGAGTTTAATTCGTCTCCTTCCAGAAACGGACGGCTCTGGCAATAGGACCACGGCCCAGGGTCTCTGCAGGATGGGGCCGCCCCAGCCTGGGCAGTGTTGGGGCTGCCAGCGTTTGCCTCCATCCTGTGGTCACCTTCCAGTCAAGTCCGAAATTTACAGTCAAGATGGCTGAGACGTCTGAGAGTCTGTCACAGGCGGATCTTTAAGGCTGATTTTCAGTTGTGTCCTTAGTTCCCTTGTGGTCTCAAATACTGAAAACAGGATTATGTGCAAATGCACTAACTGATTGGAGACATTGTAATAAATGAAAGGGAGCAAAATTTTGAACTTTAATTCCTTTGGAGTTTTATTTAGATATGTTATTTTGGACTTTATTAAACAACTAATTTGGTCCTATTTGCCATGTGGTCTACTTTTAAGGACCCTCTAGGTCCCAATACCTAGATTTGGGGAAAAGCAAGTCACTCAGCAGCAGTGCTGTGGATCCACCACAGTGACCCTTACTTGAGTCCCCTAAACCCTGAGTGAAAAGTACTACCCTGAATCATCTTATTTTTAGATTTTTAACTTAGATTTGCTTTTATACAGCAACTATCAAACTGTTTGTTCGGGGTAAATTGCCTTCTGACTGCATCCTGGTCCTTGAATTGTAAACACTGGAAGTTAAATCAGAAAGGAACTTACTTTGCCAATGTTAGTATTGTCCAGGGCTGCATCTACTTCATCTAAAACAAAGAACGGAGCAGGCCGAAAACTAGAAAAAAATTACAGTCAAGTCAGTTACAACTTTGTTTTGCGAGACTTGGAGGACAAGACTAAGAATATTCAGAATAAATAAAACGTGTCCTTTCATATGCCTTTGTCTAGGTCACCAATGGCCTCCATGTTGATAAATACAGTGCTCGGTTCCCAGTCCACATCCCTTCAAAGGAAGGTGGATGGAACCAGGGCGGTCCTCCCCAACTTCCTCTGATGTCAAGGACACCATGGTCCACTCCCCGCCCACCCACTGCTCCAGGCCCCAGTCCCTTCTTCTGCCAACTCCTCCACAATCTCTTAACTTCTTGACACTGCGGTGCTTTTGTGGCTCAGTGATCAGAGCACTCTTCTATCTAACTAGCTTCTTTGATGATTTCATCTGCTCTCAATGTTTTAAGTATCATTCATAGATGGAATGCTCTCACACTTCTGACAGTTCTGACTTCTCAAACCCTTGCCTCACTGGTCCAGTGGCTTACTCAGCTCCACGTGGGTGTCTGCTCAAACTCAAGCAAAATCAAACTTTTCACCTACTCTCAAACCCACCCCTCCTGTGCTCCTCTCCAGTTCAATTAATGGCAGCTCTTATCCCTCTAGTTGATTAGGCTCCCTCCTACCCCACATCTTGTCTGCTCCCACGCTGGGTCTGAACCGCCACCGTCTTCCGCCCTGATTGCTACCACAGCTCCCTCACCCTGCGCCTGCTGCTGCTGCAGACAGTCGGTTCTCTACAGGCACCAGGCTCACTCTGGCCTCAGCGCTTTCCTTTGCACTCATTTCTTATGTCTAGAATATTCTTCCCTTAGAACTCTCCTCTAGAACACCCCACCCATGTGACCCTTAATTTCTTCAAATCTTTGCTCAAATATTACCCTTTCAAAAAGCCCTTCTCAGAAGACTTTTTAATATTGCAAACCCTTCCCTGTTACTATTGCCATTGCCTCCTTTGTTTGTATAGCATCTGTCATTTTCCAATAGTCTCTGTATTAGAGAATTAGTTTCCTAATATACCTTATTTATCATCTGTCTTGCCCCACTAAAATTAAGTCTCTTTGAGGCAGGGTATTTGTTTTCTTCACTGTGGTCTCTCCTATGCCCATTAACACCACTCGACACAGTAAATATTTAACAAACATCTGTTGAATAAATGGATGGGGGTGACACCCAGGAAGAGTGTTCTGCTAAGATTCACTCCACACAGGCTCCTGTTTAAGTCCCTGCCTCCTCCGTTTCTCAAAGTCTTCCTGAATTAGTGGAATCTTCTTTTGCTTTCCTAACATCACCAATTCTTTTTCCTTCTTGAGACCAGTAACAAACAGCTGTAAAACTTCTGTGTTGATCTTTATGATCATGAAAATAGAGAGGCTCTCTTACCCATACCATAGTTCTTCATCTAGTGCTTTGAACGTTGAAAAGTTAATTGCTTTAATTTTTGCTAACATCTTTCCTGTGATTTATTTTACAAACACAAGTGTCACCATCATCAGTGGAAATGAGGAGGTTAAACTTTTTTTTTTTCAGAAGAAATACTTTGCCTAACATTCCTTACTAAATAGCAGACTTCTGAATGTGGACTAGGAAAACAACATAAAAGTTAGCTGTTTTTATTTTGTTTGGATTTGTTGTTGGAATTGTTTTTTGGCAATCTTGAATTCAAATCTGGCCATTTGCTACCCCCTTTTCTCCTTTCTTATCGATGAAGCTGGACATTAGTAGCTTTTGATAATAACAAATTGAATAAAAATCTGTCAAAGACTGAATTCTCTCTTAAATTTGCTGTCTAAATTATTACAGGCCTATAGCATAACCTGAATTGTCTGGCTGAAAACAATAGTTTTGTATGACATACGTTGCATAAAGACAAGTAATAGTAGACCGTCTGTAGGAAGGGCCGTTTGGTCTCTGCCCTGATGCACAGTCAGGGGGCTCACTGTGACCGTACCTGTGCACAGCGAACAGGAGTGCCAGTGCTGCCACGCACTTCTCTCCCCCAGACAAGTTATCCATCGGCATGAACCGTTTGCCTGGGGCCACACAGTTATAGCTAATTCCCTCCAAGTAAGGCTCTTCTGGGTTCTCTGGGCTAAGAAATGCCTGAAACACATGTTATTTATTTAGCAGTATCAAAAAAGCTATCAGTAAAGTTCAACTTGGAACTGCAAAATACTATTGGTTATATTTTTCTCCATTTGATGGAAAAATATACCAATACTTGTAAATAATGTATTCAGCTCTACTTGTAAGCAGAGATAACAAGGTTCACTGGATAGGGAGTACAGGGAAAACATTCTAACACACATAAAAGATAAGATCTTCCCATCGGTCTTCTGTTCATAGTTCAGAAGCATATGCTGCAGTCTTACTAAAACAGCCTTCATTCAATTCTTCCACTGGTCCTTTCATCAAATCTTTACTGAACACCTATAATGGGTCAAGTTCTATAGGAAGAGAGATGAATCCTGCCCTTAAGGAGTTAAGAGGTTTCTTCTAGTCTTACTTTATAAAAAGTAAGTTAATTTTTGGATTAAAGATCTAAGACCAGAAACTATAAAACTCCTAGAGGAAAACATAGGCAAAACACTCTGACATAAATCACAGCAGGATCCTCTATGACCCACATTACCCAGAGTAATGGAAATAAAAGCAAAAATAAACAAATGGGACCAAATTAAACTTAAAAGCTTTTGCACAATGAAGGAAACTATAAGCAAGGTGAAAAGACAGCCTTTAGAATGGGAGAGAAGAATAGCAAACGATGCAACTGACAAAGAATTAATCTCAAAAATATATAAACAGCTCATGCAGCTCAATACCAGAAAAATAAACAACCCAATCAAAAAATGGGCCAAAGAACTAAACAGACATTTCTCCAAAGAAGACATACAGATGGCTAACAAACACATGAAAAGATGCTCAACATCACCCATTATCAGAGAAATGCAAATCAAAACCACAATGAGGTTACCATCTGATGCCGGTCAAAATGGCTGCTATCAAAAAGTCTACAAACAATAAATGCTGGAGAGGGTGTGGAGAAAAGGCAACCCTCTTACACTGTTGGTGGGAATGCAAACTAGTACAGCCACTATAGAGAACAGTGTGGAGATTCCTTTAAAAACTGGAAATAGAACTGCCATACGACCCAGCAATCCCACTACTGGGCATACACACCAAGGAAACCAGAATTGAAAGAGACAAGTGTGCCCCAATGTCCATCGCAGCACTGTTTATAATAGCCAGGACATGGAAGCAACCTAGATGTCCAGCAGCAGATGAATGGATAAGAAAGCTGTGGTACATATACACAATGGAAAATTATTACTCAGCTATTAAAAGAAACACATATGAATCAATTCTAATGAGGGGGATGAAACTGGAGCCTATTATACAGAGTGAAGTAAGTCAGAAAGAAAAACACCAATACAGTATGAAAGTGAAAGTTAAGTTGCTCAGTCGTATCGGACTCTTTGCGACCCATGGACTGTAGCTTACCAGGCTCCTCTATCCATGGGATTTTCCAGGCAAGAGTGCTGGAGTGGGTTGCCATTTCCTTCTCCAGAGTATCTTCCTGACCCAGGATTCAAACCGAGGTCTCCCACATTGTAAGCAAGATGCTTTACCATCTGAGCCACCAGGGAAGTCATGCATATATATGAAATTTAGAAAGATGGGATTGATGACCCTATATGTGAGACTGCAAAAGAGGTCCAGATAAAAAGAATAGACTTTTGGACTCTGTGGGAGAAGGTGAGGGTGGGATGATCTTAGAGAATAGCATTAAAACATGTATATTATCATATGTGAAATGATCACCAGTCCAAGTTTGAGGCATGAAACAGGGCACTCAAAGCTGGTGCACTGGGACAACCCTGAGGGATGGGATGGGGAGGGAGGAGGGAGGGACGCTCAGGATGGGGGACACATGTACACCCATGGCTGATTCATGTCAATGTATGGCAAAAACCACTACAATATTGTAAAGTAACTAGCCTCCAGTTAAAATTAATTAATTAAAAACACCACCACCACAACAAAGTTATTCTTGGTTGAAATTCTAAGTATGTGATTCAAGATTACTTCAGTCATAAAAGAATACCGAGAGAAAGAGGGAAACTCAAATATATATGACCTGGTCTACATCTTTTGTCCATATCCAACTTCACAATCACTGCTGATGGTAACTGCAGCCATGAAATTAGAAGACGCTTACTCCTTGGAAGAAAAGTTATGTCCAACCTAGATAGCATTTTCAAAAGCAGAGACATTACTTTGCCAACAAAGGTCCGTCTAGTCAAGGCTATGGTTTTTCCTGTGGTCATGTATGGATGTGAGAGTTGGACTGTGAAGAAGGCTGAGCGCCGAAGAATTGATGCTTTTGAACTGTGGTGTTGGAGAAGACTCTTGAGAGTCCCTTGGACTGCAAGGAGATCCAACCAGTCCATTCTGAAGGAGATCAACCCTGGGATTTCTTTGGAAGGAATGATGTTAAAGCTGAAACTCCAGTACTTTGGCCACCTCATGCGAAGAGCTGACTCATTGGAGAAGACTCTGATGCTGGGAGGGATTAGGGGCAGGAGGAGAAGGGGACGACAGAGGATGAGATGGCTGGATGGCATCACGGACTCGATGGACGTGAGTCTGAGTGAACTCCGATGGATGGTAATGAACAGGGAGGCCTGGCATGCTGCGATTCATGGGGTCGCAAAGAGTCGGGCACGACTGAGCGACTGAACTGAACTGAACTTCACAGTATTCACTGTGGATACTGATCATGGAAAGACCGATACAAGGGGCATCTCTAGACTTGAACCCTGCCTCTAGTTCCTTCTGCACAGACCTCACATCAACCTCTTTCCCCTACATTACCCTAGCTCTACTGCAGAGACCACTAACAGCTCTACAAAGTCAAATTAGAACAGATCACAGAATTCCAGAACTGAGAGAACTTGGAAACCAGATGATCTAACCCACTCATTGTGCAGATAAAGAAGCAGGACCAGAGATTTTGACTTGCCAGGCTGACTAGACCTAGAACACAGGTCACGGTGATAGCCAGTTTCATGAGCTGACTTTACCCAGTTAAGTGGGTTGCTCAAGAGAGAGTGATGGTGATTTACCACCATTAAAGAAAAACAATACAAATAACACAAAGTTCCTACTCATATTTGAGGGTGAGAAATACATACTTGGGCACTGTTGTTTCTGCAGAGCTTCTTGTAGATTTGATCAATTGAGATTGAGACGTGCTCAAAACATTGGTTGAAAAGATCATATCTCCGTTTTTTCACCTGTTCAAACTCTTGCCTACATATTCTG
This sequence comes from Cephalophus harveyi, assembly GCA_006410635.1. NCBI lineage: Eukaryota > Metazoa > Chordata > Mammalia > Artiodactyla > Bovidae > Cephalophus > Cephalophus harveyi. Next base: position 41,576 of record SJYT01063211.1, on the reverse strand, counting down.
GCTTCCTTTCTGCTGGCCTCAAAAGCTAAGAGAGAATCAGTGTTCTTTATTTTGGAGATCACTGAGGGCTTTACTTATTTCAACTTTAAAGCATAAAACAATTTTTAAGCTAGATTTTGAGTTTAGCCATTTTGAATTAAATCTACCTTCAAAACATCTCACCTATTATTAAGTCCAAGAAAATGACTATTAAAATTGATGAACCCCTTTTCTGGGTAGGGCTTATTTTTAAATAATAACAAATTCCAACAGTATCTAATATGCCTCTTGTGCTGCTATGAAATAAGACACTGTTCAAAAATAACCAATATACCTGTTTTTAAATTAAAGCAAAACTCTTTTCAAAAAGGAAGAAATTATTCAGCATTAAAAGTACATTACTATAAGATAACAGAGGAAAAAAATATATATATAATCAAAACAAAGGTAAAGTTCAGCGGGGATTATTGGTAAATGTTACAGAAATCAAAACCCCTAATACCAACGAATATGACCTTGCTACCAACTACAGTTTAACTTCACCGTCTATGGACTCCTGAAACTTGTCTCTGACAGTCTTCAGGTTCTCCATGGCTCTTAGGTTGGGGGCTGCTGTCTTCAACAGGATATCTTCTTGGGATGCTACTTGTTGTAGGAGGAGTCTAAGCTGGGCCTCAATTTCTTTATCAGATTGTAGAGCCTATTATTGGCAAAGAACAGCAATGATTAGCATGCCACTTAGACCCCAACTGCTGAGGTAAGTAGACACAGGGCCCTTCAGGGTACGGCCCCTATTTCCCTCGCTCTGCATCCAGCCCTGCCGGCCCTGGCAGCCCTCTCTGAGCCTTCAGTGCAGTTTGGGGCACTACTGTGGCTGCCTGGGTTGGCTGTGCCCTTTCACAGCTCAGGTGTCATAGATGCTGCCCTCTTGGAACACGCTTTACCTTCGTATTTCTTAATCTGGCTAAAAAAGTAAACAATTCACGTAATTGCTTCTTTAAAAAAATTTTTTTAATTGGAGGATAGTTGCTTTATAATACTGTGTTGGTTTCTGCCATAAATCAACATGAGTCAGCCACAGGTATACATATGTCCCCTCTCTCTTGAACCCTCCCTCCCATCTCTCTCCCCATCCCACCCCTCTAGGTTGTCACAGAGCACAGTGTCACAAAGCAAATCCTCGCCGGCTATTTTACATATGGCAATATGTATGTTTCCATGCTACTCTCTCACGTCACCCTGCCTTCTCCTTCCTCCACTGTGTCCACAAGTCTTTTCTCTCTGTCTGCGTCTCCACTGCTGCCCTGCAAATAGATTCATCAGTAGCACGTTTGCAGATTTCATATGTAGGCATTAATATACAATATTTGTCTTTTTCTTCGACATTTCACTCTGTATAACAGGCTCTAGCTTCATCCAACTCATTACGATGGACTCAAATGTGTTCTTTTTAATAGCAGAGTAATATTCCATAGTATATATGTATCACAATTTCTGTATCCATTCATCTGTCAATGGACATACACTCGTTCATTAAAAAATATCGATCATCTACTATGTATGAGGATTCAATGATGAAAACTACTCTGTTCTTGCCCTTAAAGAGCTAACAGGGAAGTCAGACATGCAAACTGGCGTTGACAACAGTGTGAAGCCCTCCACCAGGTAAGCGTGAGTACTATGCGGCAGCAGAAGGGATCCAGCCCACCTGGTTGTTGTTGTTTAGTCATTAGGTCATGTCCAACTCTTTGTGACCCCACGAAATGCATCACACCAGGCTTCCCTATCTTTCACTATTTCCTAGAGTTTGCTCAAACTCATGTCCATTGAGTCCATGATGCCATCCAACCATCTCCTCCTTTGCTGCCCCCTTCTCCTCCTGCCCTTAATCTTTCCCAGCATCAGGGGCTTTTCTGATGAGTCAACTCTTGGCACCTGGTGGCCAAAGTATTGGAGTTTTAGTATCAGTTCTTTCAGCAAATATTCTGGGTTGATTTCCTTTAGATTGGTTTGATCTCCTTGTAGTCCAAAGGACTATCAAGAGTATTCTTCAGCACCACAATTTAAAAGCATCAATTCTTAGGTGTTCAGCTTTCTTTATGGTCCAACTTGCAAATCCATATACATCACTACTGGAAAAACCATAGCTTTGACTATACAAACCTTTGTTGGCAAAGTGTTGTCTCTGCTTTTTAATATTCTAAGTTTTTTATAGCTTTTTTTCCCAAGGAGCAAGTGTCTTTTAATTTCATGGCTGCACTTACCATTCACAGTGATTTTGGAGCCCAAGAAAAGAAAACCTGTCACTGTTTCCACCTTTCCCCCTTCTATTTGCTATGAAGTGATGGGTCCAGATGCCATGATCTTCGTTTTCTGAAAGTTGAGTTTTATGCCTGCTTTTTCACTTTCACCTTCATCAAGAGGCTCTTGAGTTTGTCTTCACTGTCTGCCATAAGAGTGGTATCATCTGCATATCTGAGCTTAATATTTCTCCTAGCAATCTTGATTCCAGCTTGTGATTCATCCAGCCTGGCATTTCACATGATGTACTCTGCATAGAAGTTAAATAAGCAGAGTGGCAATATACAGCCTTGACATGCTCCTTTCCCAATTTAGTACCAGTCCACTGTTCCATGGCTGGTTCTACCTGATGCTTCTTGTCCCGCATACAGATTTCTCAGGAGAAAAGTAAGGTGGTCTGGTATTTCCATCTCTTTAAGATTGTTTCACAGTATGTTGTGATCCACACAGTCAAAGGCTTTATCATACTCAATGAAGCAGAAGTAGGTGTTTTTCTGGAACTCCTTTGCCTTTCCTATGATCCAGTCAGTCAGTCAGTTCAGTCGCTCAGTCATGTCCGACTCTTTGTGACCCCACGGATGGCAGCACACCAGGCTTCTCTGTCCGTCACCAACTCCTGGAGTTTACTCACTCATGTCCATTGGTGATGCCATTCAACCATCTCATCCTCTGTTGTCCACCTCTCCTCCCTTTCCCAGCATCTCCTCCCCTTTTCCAATGAGTCAGTTCTTCACATCAGGTGGCCAAAGTATTGGTGTTTCAGCTTCAGCACCAGTCTTTCCAATGAGTATTCAGGACTGATTTCCTTTAGGATGGACTGGTTGGATCTCCTTGCAGTCCAAGGGACTCTCAAGAGTCTTCTCCAACACCACAGTTCAAAAGCATCAACTCTTCGGCGCTCAGCTTTGTTTACAGTCCAACTCTCACATCCACACATGACTACTGGAAAAACCATAGCCTTGACTAGATGGACCTTTGTTGGCAAAGTAATGTCTCTGCTTTTTAATATGCTATCTAGGGTGGTCATAACTTTCATTCCAAGGAGTAAGCATCTTTTAATTTCATGGCTGCAATCACCATCTGCAGTGATTTTGGAACGCCCCCAAATAAAGTCTCTGTTTCCCCATCTATATGTCATGAAGTGATGGGACCAGATGCCATCTTAGTTTTTTGAATGTTGAGCTTTAAGCCAACTTTTTCACTCTCCTCTTTCACTTTCTTCAAGAGGCTCTTTAGTTCTTCTTTGCTTTCTGCCATAAGGGTGGTATTATCTGCATATCTGAGGTTATTGATATTTCTCCCGACAATCTTGACTTCAGCTTGCGCTTCATCCAGCCCAGCATTTCGGATGATGTACTCTGCATAGAAGTTAAATAAGCAGGGTGACAACATACAGCCTTGATGTACTCCTTTTCCTATTTGGAACCAGTCTGCTGTTCCATGTCCAGTTCTAACTGTTGCTTCCTGACCTGCATATAGGTTGCTCAAGAGGCAGGTCAGGTGGTCTGGTATTACCATCTCTTTAAGAATTTTCTACAGTTTGTTGTGATCCACACAGTCAAAGGCTTTGGCCTAGTCAATAAAGCAGAAATAGATGTTTTTCTGGAACTCTTGCTTTTTTGATTATCCAGCAGATGTTGGCAATTTGACCTCTGGTTCCTCTGCCTTTTCTAAATTCAGCTTGAACATCAAGAAGTTCACAGTTCATGTACTGTTGAAGCCTGGCTTGGAGATTTTTGAGCATTACTTTGCTAGTGTGTCAGATGAGTGCAATTGTGTGGTAGTTTGAACATTCTTTGGCATTGCCTTTCTTTGGTATTGGAATAAAAACTGACCTCTTCCAGTCCTGTGGCCACTGCTGAGTTTTCCAAATTTGCTGGCATATTGAATGAAGCACTCTCACAGTATCATCTTTTAGGATTTGAAATAGCTCCACTGGAATTCCATCACCTCCACTAGCTTTGTTCATAGTGATGCTTCCTAAGGCCCACTTGACTTCACATTCCAGGATGTCTGGCTCTAGGTGAGTGATCATACCATTGTGATTATCTGGGTCGTGAAGATCTTCTTTGTATAGTTCTTCGGTGTATTCTTGCCACCTCTTCTTAATATCTTCCCGTGCTTCTGAAGCCTAGCTTGAAGGATTCTGAGTGCTACTTTGCTAGCAGGTGAAATGAGCACAATTGTATGATAGTTTGTACATTCTTTGGCATTGCCTTCCCCTGGGATTGGAATGAAATCTGACCTTTTCCAATCCTGTGACCATTGCTGAGCTTTCCAAATTTGCTAACTTATTGAGTGCAGCACTTTAACAACATCATCTTTTAGGATTTTAAATAGCTCAGCTGGAGGTAACATTTAAACTAGAACCTAAACCATGAGCAGAACTAACTTGAGTAAGGAGAGAAGGGAAAAAGTGCGGCAGGCATTACCTTCCAGGAAAACTTTCTTGACCCCATAGAGGCGTTATTTAACATCTGATAAAGGTGTTTTAATTCATTGGAGGAAATAATTTTTTAGAAGATGCTGAGTAAAGTGGTTAACTTATATACCTTTTAAGAAACAGATTCTTACCTCATACTATATATAAAAATAAATTTCAGATAAATTAAATAGGAAAAGAAAAAATCATTAACAGGAAGAGAATATTTATAAATAGTTATTGAGTAATGTTGTAAGGAAGGACTTATTAAGTATGAAAGCACTGAATAGACTATAAAATAGATAAGAGGTTATTTTCTGATTTCCCATAGCACCACAATTAACAATAAAAGAACTCAATAAATCTAACAAAATATATTAATATTAAAAACAGATGTGGTAGTTATTGCTACTTGACATCCATTCTCCATTTCTTCCTTTCTAACAAAGCCCAGGTTTGGCCATGTCTCCCTCACAGGGCCCATGTACCCTGCTTGGCCTAAGCTAAGTCCATACCACTCCAACACTGACTGGTCAGGAGTGAACATGTGACCCAATTCAGGACACTGAGATGAGAGGACAACTGCTGGACCTCTGTGGAAAAGCTTTTCTTCAATCTTAAGAACAGCACCACTACAAAAGGCACTCTCTCTTCTCTGAGGGTTGTGGTTGTGTTGGTTGGAACGCAAGAAAGGCCAGAGTCATTTTGCCCTCATAAAAGCAGCAGCTTCAGGACAAAATCAAAACACAAAGCAACATATGGCTACAGGGGTAACAGAAATTAAAGAGACCATGAAACTGGATTTCTGGCCTGTGCTCTGCTGCTATGAAGAACTTGTCACTTCCTGAGGTACTGCACTGAGATGCCAACAGGGTGATTCAGAATGCTGGAGTGTGTTGGCTACTTTTGTGTGTTTCAGGACCTTTCAATGACTTTTTTATTCATTGTGAATCTTCAAGAAGGGAACAGCCTTTCAAAATACTGGCAGAAACTTTTCTTCTTCGACAAGATCTTTCATGGTATTGGTATTCTACAGACTACAGAGTGAGAAATGCTGATATAAACACTTTAAATGTTTTAAGCATTTTATATGTAACCTGTTTATACTATTTCTTTAAAAACTATTAGGAAATCTACTTACCCCCCTAAACTATGCTATATTATCTAAAAATTATTCTATAGGACTTAAATATTCAATATTACCATAATTTAGTCATAAACAATAGAAATCTTTCAGTTACCTTCAAATCCTCTCTTAGAGAGCTGTAGTCCACCTCAATGGCTGCTTCTTTCTCATATATATCAGTGGTTGCCTGGGTACCTTCTGCTTCAGTTCCCAACTGAAAAACACACGAAGCCCTTTCCTTGTTATCTGAAAACGGTGCTCTCTACTCATGTTGTCTGTCCCAAGTCCTCCAGTTGATGGCCACCTCACTCAGATTAGAAGATAAAAAAGCCTTATGCAGGCCTGCAAGGCCACAATGATCTGGCCTCAGGACATCCAAGGCCTCTGCATCAAATTCTCTTTATTTCCCTCCCTGCTTTGTATTTTCTTTAGCCTCCATCACTGCCAAACACATGAATATTTTACCGTCTGCCACTCTGCTTCTGTGCCTCTCTCTACCCCAGCAGAATGCAAAGCAAGGGACTTGGGGTAGTTACACTCACTGCTGTAGTCTCAGTGCCTACTGCAACGGTGGAAACATGTATTTCAGAGTCAATATATATAACTCTGAACAAAGAAAGAGGATGAAAGAAGGAACAAATAAAGAAGCACTTATTCAGCTGCAGGCCAGCTTTTGGTATAATGCTGACACCAAAAGCAAGACCTACAAATTAAGAGAAAACCCCTTTCTCACTCTTTTACAGATGTTCTCACCTGAAACAAACCAATAAAACTACTTTTGGAAGTAAGTCCACATGTTATATAATATATTTACACTAAAACGGTTCACGCAGAAGGGGAATTTGAACACAAAGGGTAACACTGAACCCTCGAATCTCACAACTACTATTTATGATTCAACATTGTACTTTGTAGTAAGCTTCTATATGAGTCACCTAATGCTTTGCTATTCAAAGTGTGATCAGTGGGCCGGCGAGAGAAGGCCTCACCTGGGAAACGAGGTCCCCAGGGGCTTCATGTGCACAGTAGGGTTTCAGAACCAGGGATCTGGTACAGTCTTTCCCACAACCTAAGAATTTCCTATGAGAATTCTGGCAGATGTAGGTAACTCATCCCGTGTCTGAACATGTCCCATGGAAGGGAAATCTCAGTTCTACCTTACAAAAGTTGTAAGACGATTCCTACAATTGCATAAGACAATTAATTCTATGTGGTGATCCTTGTCCAGCCTTCTGGAAAGAGACAAGTTATACCCAATGCCTTCTCTGTTTTGGACTTTAGATGACCTTGTACAGCACCCTCATTACATGGCTGCTGTCCATGAGGTCGCAAAAGAGTCAGACACGACTTAGCAACTAAACATCAACAACTAGATATGCGTGTAAAATTTCAATCAGGGAATTCACCACTAGAGGCCTTCCCTCTTTCTAGTAGGAAGTGTTCCCTAGTAGAAGAAATCTGACTCTGTGTCCTCCACCCCCAACACTAGTGTCCCCCTGAGGATTAGAAAGAACAAGTATGTTCTGTCTTCTGTGACAGACTTTCTTCTACTGGAGGAGAATAACCATATTCCCCAAGACTTCTCTTCCCAGCATGACACAGTCTGGTCCTTTTCACTATCGTGGACATTTTACTCTCAGAAAACATTATGCTTTAGAAAGTAAATGCAATATTCCAATGTGGTTTGACCAGCACAAAGTAGAGCAGAACTATCACTTTCTAGATAATGATTCAGTATTAATCTACCTTAAGGTATTAATACCTGCTTTGAAATAACCCACTATGAATATGAAAGTCATTCACCCTAATAAACAAGTACATAATTTCACATTCATGGTGGGCACATATGTTGGAGAATACTTCTGAAAGTTCACTGACTGGAAAAACAATAGGACCAAAGCAGCAGCAGCAATACTTGAGCAGCAGCACTTACTTAGATGTGAGTCATTAAAGCTGCTGCTGCTTCGACACTATTCAATGACAAACCTGTTCTAAAATTACAGCCTTTTAAATAGACTTTCCATTTCTCTCTATATTTTTGTGAGTACTGCTTTTCTGCTTCCATCCACTTCTTCTACTACAGACCCTCCCTTCCCTCTTTCTGTACCCTTAAGAGTAGACACATGACCCAGAATGAACCAGTCAGAGTTCTTCCTCAGGATTTTTCTAACTGAGGGCAGGAGAGAGGTGTCTTCCCCCTCTGGTCAAAGCTAGTGGTTACAGCTGCAGCCATGTGAGGAAAGCTGATCTGAACAAATAAACCCAATACATACTAAGTTCTCCAGTGTTCAAATTCCTGGACCATGTCACAGGTGAGGCATCCTCCACTTCAGTCCTATCCCCTGACCTCCCATTCCCCCTTTAAAGCCATCTGAGCAGGGCTCATGACATTTGTGGCCAGTAAAGTGGCTTCTCCTTTCCTTCCATCTGGGATGTAATCTCTGCTAAAACAGAGAAAAAAGACTCTTTTTCAGGCTTAGTTGTGCAGCTTACAGGATATTGGTTTTCTGACCAGAGATTGAACTGGAGGCCCTGGCAGTGAGATTGCCAGGGAATCTCTCCCCTTCCCCCAGCAAAAGACTTTTGAGTATTGCTATGAGAAGTAGTCAAAATCAGCAAGAGAAAAACTGTTTCACAGTTGCTTCATACTGAAGAACCCAAAGGACTGAACACCTCTTCTGGAGTAGAAACTGGAGGGAAATGCATGGATTTCTGACTGGTGACAAAGCAGAAAGGGGAGGAGGGAGGTGGAAGGGGGACTACAGGGAAGAGATCACTAAAGATTTAAAAGATAATTTGAGAGGTTAAAGAACTATGTTCACCATCCTCTGCATTAGCTAATAGTAAGATACTCTTCTTAAACTATGTCGTCATATCTTTCCTAACATGAGCAGCAGAACAAAGGGTATATAAGCGTCTCGCCGACCGCAAGAGTACTATATAGTATGAATGTGATGAGAAAGCAAAGGAGGCTAACAGAAAAATGTCCACCATGAGGAGGCTTCAGTCTCATCTTCTGACTCCCTGGGTATCTATTATCACCCTCCCCACACTCTCATCACCTGGACAGACTCAGTGAGGCATGTTTCTACTGAAAAGGGCCTCAAGTTGTTGGTGAAGGTGCAGAACAAGATCCCTCCACACACCACCGACAGTGTTCCCAGAGTACAGCACTGCTCACGCTATCAGGCATGTGCCCTGCCTGCAATGGACTGTGGCTACCCCACCTCCCCAGAATGCCCCTGAACTCCCATGGCTTTAGTTCTGATTCCTCTTGGGTGTCTATATACAGGTAAGAAACTCGTCCTATGGAGCTAAAAGGATATGGATAAGCAAGAGAAATAAGAGAGCTATACAAAGTGCCCAGTGTTCTGGAATGAGGATCATTTTGCCCTTTTCCCCTACCAGATGAGATGTTTTTTCTGCTCCTAATAAAGCTTTAGAACAAGACTAAGAATCTGCATGGCTACAACTTCACTAAGCAGACAAAGGCCTACATAAAGTTCTACACAACTGCACATATTTTAAAATCACTTGCTAGAGTACCTCCACTTCAATGATGTCATCCAGCGACCCCAACAAAAGAACTATTTCAATGTCTTGAACTTTGCAGTCAAGCAACATGTTATGCTTCTCTAACCGATTCTGTTCCAGAGAACTCTGAAGGATCACAACTTCTTTTTGCCATTTTCCCACTTCCCTGCAAATACATAGATATGAAAAAGCGATTATATTTTACTAATTACATAAAGTTCCATCAAGGAAGGAAAACGTTTATAAACTTATTTGAAAAAAATATTTTTTCTTTCAAGTGCTGTTAAGTTGCAGTTAGTCCATGAATGCTTGTAATTTAAACTTTAACACTCCTGACAAAGGCCACGAATATAATTATTTAATCCAAGGGAACATTTCCAATAATAAACATTATTAATCAGGCTAGCAACAATACAGTGCTCTCCAAGTTACCTTATTTTTAAATCTGTACAATTTTTCAAGCTGTATCTCTCTCAATATAAGTTCTACATTTTAGAACCTCAAACCAAGAGAAAGTGTCTGTTAGCAAGATAAATGTCTTACCAATTAAGTCATTACACACCTAATAGCCATAACTTTATTACTACCATCACCACCACTAATGTAAGGCCTTCTATCTTAATGAGGGCTTAGGAGTTTTACCAGTTGAAACAAAAGGGGGGACTTTAAAGAGGACCCAGTAGACTAAAAATAAAAGTAAATTAAGAATTATATGGTTTTCAAAAATCTGATGATAGAGATGTGGTTCTATTTAAATTAAATATGAGCCAAAAAAATAATCATGTGTAAAAAACTTAATTCCACTCAAAAATCTTAGACAAAGAATTTTCTGGCAGCATCTTGAAACACTAAGACTTTGAACATTGTGAAATATTCAAGAGTTTGAGCAAAAACAGAACTCACTGCATCTGTTTACTTACGGGTGTGTCAATCACACAGGAGAGCAGATGTCATTGGCTCAACAGGCCAGTGGACTCAAAGTGCTACTGATCATCGTCACAGCAAATACATGCTCATTATATGCCAGGTACTGTTCCAAGTACCATATGAATTCATTTAATCCTTAGGACTAATCTATGACGTAGGCACTATTACCATCCCCACTTTACTGATAAGAAAATGAAGGCACATCATATAAGCAGCAGAGCTAGGGCCTGGAACCATGCAGTATGGCTCCAGATTGTACACCTCACTTGCTATGCCCTGTCACACAGACTAGCAGGGCCTTCCTAACAAGAAGGGACCAGTGCCAAGGAGATTTATGGTAAGGAAGCTGAACCTCCAATACTCTGGCCACTTGATGTGACAAAATGACTCATTTGAAAAGACCCTGATGCTGGGAAAGATTGGAGGCGGAAGGAGAAGGGGATGACAGAGGATGAGAGGGTTGGATGGCATCACCAACTCAGTGGACATGAGTTTGAGTAAGCGCCAGGAGCTGGTGATGGACGACAGGGAGGCCTGGCATGCTGCAGTTCATGAGGTCGCAAGGTCGCAATGAGTCAGACACGACTGAGTGACTGAATTGAACTCTTTGTATAGATCTCTTTTTACTCATTTAAAAGTACTATACACTCTAAACAACTAACCACCTCTCTTGGTTTTTCCCTTAAGCTGCAATGCTTGATAGATGCCAATAGGAGACCAAAAGCCACATAAAGGTACATATTCAAATAATAAAACTTCTATAATAAATTTCAAATTGATAACTTTTTTTAAATTCTGATAAGCTTTTTAATCACCTATCAATGGCCAAAAACTTCTTTCGTTCCTCTTCAATTTGAGCTTGGACTTTCTCAACATTGGTATTCTGAGTGACAAATTCATCCTTAAGTTGCTGCTGTTTTTCCATTAGTTCATCCACAATTTTCAGACAATTTTCTTCAACCTGTATGGAGATGATTTACATTACAGGTTTACCATCTTTTACATTAGTAAGGCCAACAGGTCATTTTATTATTAATACAACCATGCCAGTCATTCCAAGATAAACCCTGTCCTGCATGCTGCCAGAGCCTCCACTGTAGAATGTGACCCACTCCTGTTTACACTACCAGGTAGTCACTACCTACCTTTCTCTTTCACTTTGGATTCATTTCCCAGCTTGCTGCCATCTGACTTCTGTTTCCACTGTCCAGTGAAAACCTTCTTCCTACCAGACTTTACCTTCTTCGCTTTAACTTTAGCCTTTTCACTTTAACTTTGCTCACTTCCTTTCCCCTCACACCCTGGGGATCTTGGCTGTCTTCATAACCAAGGCAACCACTCCTTCCAGAACCCCATCCTTGCTCCACTGCTCTTCGCTGCCTACTCTCTGAATTTACATAATGTATTCAATCTACTCCCATAAACCAGCCTAGACTTCTCCTGTTATCCATGTACTCGCTAACCACCTGTCGGAAATCGCTGTTTAGATGTCACACAGGGAAGTCATCCTCCACAGGTCCAGAATTTTCTCTCCTTAATCTCTCCTCCTATCCACCAAACACCCAAGTGAGAATTCAGGACCATCCTCTCAACATCTAGAAAGTCATGAAGCTGTGCAGATTTTACATCAAGTATTCCTCAAATCTGTACCCCTTCCCCACCTTCTATCACTATTAGAGCTTCTCAGGAACTCAACAAATGCTTATTCATCAAAGAAAGTCATCATTTCAATGACACTTTGGTCACGTATCATTAATTACCTTCTTTAGGTTATCAGTGTCTTCTCTACCTTTCTGGATTGTTTCCTTTAATGTGTTAATCTTATTCAGTTTCTTCTTCAGATGATTGCGACTATATTCAAGTTGAATATTAAGCCGAGTTTTTTGTTTCTCAAATTCTAATCTAGTATAATAAAGTCAAACATTAAAAGTGGTAGAGTCTTTAATTAAAAAAAATTTTTTGGTTTGTATTATAGAAAACTTCAAACACAAACATAAAAAAAAGAACACTACAATGGATTTCCATATAGCTATTACCCAACTCTAATAAGCAATTCATGGTTCATCTTGTTTTACCTATAATCCCACTTATTACTCCTTCCCATCACTGAATTATTTAAAGCAAATTTCAGGTATCATGTAATTTCATCAATAAGTATTTTAATATGTTTCTCTGAAAGTGAAGTGACTTTTAACACATAACCATAAACTTCTATAGGTAGAAATGATAACATTCTTAATATCAAAGTGCTATCTTTGAAAAAGCAAGAGAGTTCCAGAAAAACATCTACTTCTGCTTTATTGACTATGCCAAAGCCTTTGACTGTGTAGATCACAATAAACTGAGGAAAATTCTGAAAGAGATGGGAATACCAGACCACCTAACCTGTCTCTTGAGAAATCTGTATGCAGGTCAGGAAGCAACAGTTAAAACTAGACATGGAACAACAGACTGGTTCCAAATAGGAAAAGGAGTCCGTCAAGGCTGTATATTGTCACCCTGCTTATTTAACTTATATGCAGAGTACATCATGAGAAATGGAGCTAAAAAGCCTCTTGATGAAAGTGAAAGAGGAGAGCGAAAAAGTTGGCTTAAAGCTCAACATTCAGAAAACGAAGATCATGGCATCTGGTCCCATCACTTCATGGGAAATAGATGGGGAAACAGTGGAAACAGTGCCAGACTTTATTTTTTTAGGCTCCAAAATCACTGCAGATGGTGACTGCCGCCATGAAATTAGAAGACGCTTACTCCTTGGAAGAAAAGTTATGTCCAACCTAGATAGCATTTTCAAAAGCAGACACATTACTTTGCCGACTAAGGTCCATTTAGTCAAGGCTATGGTTTTTTCTGTGGTCATGTATGGGTGTGAGAGTTGGACTGTGAAGAAGGCTGATCGCCAAAGAATTGATGCTTTTGAACTGTGGTGTTGGAGAAGACTCTTGAGAGTCCCTTGGACTGCAAGGAGATCCAACCAGTCCATTCTGAAGGAGATCAACCCTGGGATTTCTTTGGAAGGAATGATGCTCAAGCTGAAACTCCAGTACTTTGGCCACCTCATGTGAAGAGTTGACTCATTGGAAAAGACTCTGATGCTGGGAGGGATTGGGGGCAGGAGGAGAAGGGGATGACCGAGGATGAGATGGCTGGATGGCATCACTGACTCGATGGATGTGAGTCTGAGTGATCTCCCAGAGATGGTGATGAACAGGGAGGCCTGGCGTGCTGCGATTCATGGGGTCGCAAAGAGTCGGACACGACTGAGCGACTGAACTGAACTGAACTGATCTTTGCCAAATTTCCTGATTCTCATTAATTAAAAAAAACTGGTTTGTTTGAATCAGGATTTATATACTGCATATGAATGTGTTTCTCAAATCCTTTACAATCTATAGTTTCCTTATCTTTTCCTTTAAGTTACAATTCATATGTTTATTCTATTTAGTCAATTAATCTTTTCAAATAGTAGTTCATTCACAAACTCCAAACTTGGGAGTTTAAGAACATGTTCTTTCCTGATGTACTTTCCTACTATGCAAGCTTCATAACCTCCCCATAAAGAAGTCCAGTATCAAAAAGTTTCTTCAGTAAGTGGTGCTGGGAAAACTGGACTTCTTTTATATGTAAAAGAAGGAAATTAGAACATCCTCTAACACCATATACAAAAATAAACTCAAAATGAATTAAAGGCCTGAATGTAAGATCAGAAACCATAAAACTCCTAGAGAAAAAACAAAGGCAGAACATTCTTTGATATAAATTGTAGTCACATTTTTTGGAATCTGTCTCCTAAAGCAAAGGAAATAAAAGAAAAAACAAACAAATGGTACCTAATTAAACTTGTAAGCTTTTGTACAGAAAAGGAAACCATTGACAAAAGGAAAAGACAACCTATTAAATGTGAGAAAATATTTGCAAATGATGTAACTGCTAAGGTGTTAATATACAAAATATACAATCAGCTCAAAACAACTCAAAACCAAACAACCAATGAAAAAACGGGCAGAAGATCTGAACAGACTATTTCCAAAGAGGAAATGCAGATGGCCAACAGACAAACGAAAAGATACTCAACACTGTTAATCAATAGGGAAATACAAATCAAATTCACCTCACACCTGTCAGAATGGATATTGTTAAAAAGAACACAAATAACAAATGCTGGCAAGGATGTAGAGAAAAGGGAACCCTGGTACACTGTTGGTAGGGATGTAAATTGGTACAGCCACTATGGAAAACAATATGGAGATTTCTAAAAATAAAAAAAGACTAAAAATAGAACTACCATTATGACCCAGCACTTTCATTTCTGGGTACATATAAAAAAAAAAAAAAACAATGTAAATAAAAAATATTTACATTCTAAATAAAAAAGATACATGCACCCCACTGCAGCCATGAAATTAAAAGATGCTTACTCCTTGGAAGGAAAGTTATGACCAACCTAGATAGCATATTCAAAAGCAGAGACATTACTTTGCCAACAAAGGGCCGTCTAGTCAAGGCTACGGTTTTTCCTGTGGTCATGTATGGATGTGAGAGTTGGACTGTGAAGAAGGCTGAGCGCCAAAGAATTGATGCTTTTGAACTGTGGTGTTGGAGAAGACTCTTGAGAGTCCCTTGGACTGCAAGGAGATCCAACCAGTCCATTCTGAAGGAGATCGACCCTGGGATTTCTTTGGAAG
>SJYT01063211.1:12434-26576 GCA_006410635.1 Cephalophus harveyi | reverse complement strand
TTGATCGCCGAAGAATTGATGCTTTTGAACTGTGGTGTTGGAGAAGACTCTTGAGAGTCCCTTGGACTGCAAGGAGATCCAACCAGTCCATTCTGAAGGAGATCAGCCCTGGGATTTCTTTGGAAGGAATGATGCTGAAGCTGAAACTCTAATACTTTGGCCACCTCATGTGAAGAGTTGACTCGTTGGAAAAAGACTCTGATGCTGGGAGGGATTGGGGGCAAGCGGAGAAGGGGACGACAGAGGATGAGATGGCTGGATAGCATCACCGACTCGATGGACATGAGTTTGGGTGAACTCCGGGAGATGGTGATGGACAGGGAGGCCTGGCATGCTGCAATTCATGGGGTTGCAAAGAGTTGGACACGACTGAGCGACTGAACTGAACTGAACCCCACTGTTCATAGCGGCATTATTTACAATTGCCAAGATATGGAAGCAAATGAAGTGTTCATCAACAACTGAATGGATAAAGATGTGATATGGTGGCTCAGAGGTTAAAGCGTCTGCCTATAATGTGGGAGACCCAGGTTGGATCCCTGGGTCGGGAAGATCCCCTGGAGAAGGAAATGGTAACCCACTCCAGTATTCTTGCCTGGAGAATCCCATGGACAGAGAAGCCAGGTAAGCTACAGTCCAGGGGGGTCACAAAGAGTTGGACACGACTGAGCTACTTCACTTTCACTTTCACTATATGTGTATATATATACACACAGTGGAATACTATTCAGCTATAAAATAGAACAAAATTTTGCCATTTGCAATGTGGATAGACTTGAACGGTATTATGCTAAGTGAAGTAAGTCAGACAAAGACAAATACTATATGCGATAACTAATATGTGGAATCCAAAAAAATACAACAAACTAGTGAATATAACAAAAAAGAAGCAGACACAGAGAATAAACTAGTGGTTATCACTGAGAAGGGCTTCCCTGGTGGCTCAGAGGTTAAAGCGTCTGCCTGGAATGCAGGAGACCTGTGTTCGATCCCTGAGTCGGGAAGATCCCCTGGAGGGAGGAGCCTGGTGGGCTACAGTCCATGGGGTCGCAAAGAGTCGGACACGACTGAGCGACTTCACTCACTCACTCACTCTATCACTGAGAAGGATGGAGAAAAGAGCAACATAGCAGGAGGGGATTGAGAGGTGCAAACTAGTGGGTATACAATAAGCTACAATGATATACTGAATAACACAGGGAATATAATCAATATTTTATAATAACAAATGGAGTATATTCTTTGAAAACTATGAATCATTACACTGTACACTTGTAACTATATAATACTGTATATCAACTATAAATCAATAAAAGTCGTATCTTAAAAAAAATAATTCCAATATCACCTATAGCTCATCCTTTCTCCATCTACCCTCCCTCACATGACCTGCTAATAGAATCATTCATATAAGAAACATTTTAAAGCACTAATTGTATCAGACACTGTGCTAAATACTACTAATACAAAGGCAACAACAGTAGTAATGATTAAAAGAGAGTAATATTTAAGTTGCTAAGTCATGTCCAACTCTTTGCGACACTATGGGGTGTACACGTCCAGGCTTCCCTGTACTTTAGTATCTCCCAGAGTTTGCTTAAACTCCTGTCCATCGAGTCAGTGATGCCATCCAACCATCTCATCCTCTGTCGCCCCCTTCTTCTCCTGCCCTCAATCTTTCCCAACATTATAGAGTTTTTTACAATGAGTCAGCTCTTCATATCAAGTGGCCAAATCACTGGAGATTCAGGATCAGTTCTTCCGATGAATATTCAGGTTTGATCTCCCTGCAGTGCAAGAGACACTCAGGAGTCTTCTCCAACATCACAATTCAAAAGCATCAATTCTTTGGTGCTCTCCTTCTTTATGGTCCAACTCACATATCCATACATGACTACTGGAAAAGCCACAGCTTTCAGTCTATGGACCTTTGTCAGCAAAGGGATGTCTCTGCTTTTTAATATGCTGCTTAGGTTTGTCATAGCTTTCCTTCCAAGGAGCATGCATCTTTTAACCTCATGGCTGCAGTCACCATTCACAGTGATTTTTGGAGCCCACAAAAATAAAACCTATCACTGTTTCAACTTTTTCCCTTTCTATTTTCCATGAAGATAATGGATGCCATTATCTTAGTTTTTGAATGCTGAATTCTAGGCCAGCTTTTTCACTCTCCTGTTTTTACTTTCATCAAGAGGCTCTCTAGTTCCTCTTCATTTTCTTCCATTAGAGTAGTATGATCTGCATATTGATATTGCCATTGATATTACTTCTGGCACTCTTGATTCCAGCTTGTTATTCATCCAGCCTGGCATTTGCATGATGTACTTTGCATGTAAGTTAAATAAGCAGAGTGACAATATACAGCCTTGACATACTCCTTTCCCAATTTGGTACCATTCCGTTGTTCCATATCCAGTATTTCTTGTTGCTTCTTGTCCTGCATACAGGTTTCTTAGGAGACAGGTAAGGTGGTCAACTGGTAGTCCCATCTCTTTAAGAATTTTCACAGTTTGTTGCGATCCACACAATCAAAGGCTTTAGTATAGTCAGTGAAGCAGAAGTACATGTTTTTCTGGAATTACCTTGATATCTCTATGATCCAACTAATGTAGGGAATTTGATCTCTGGTTCCTTTGTCTTTTCTAAATCCAGCTTGTACATCTGCAAGTTCTCGGTTCATGTACTGCTGAAGCCTAGTTTGAAGGATTTTTAGCATGACCTTGCTAGCATGTGAAATAAGTGTAACTGTATGGTAGTTTGTACCTTCTTTGGCATTGCCTTCCCTTGGGATTGGAATGAAAACTCTTTTCCAGTTCTGTGGCCACTGCTGAGTTTTCCAAATTTTTGACATGAGTGTAGCACTTTAACAGTACCATCTTTAAGGATCTGAAATAGCTCAGCTGGAATTCTATCACCTCCACTAGCTTTGTTGGTAGTAATGCTTCCTAAGGCCCCTTGATTTCACACTCCAGGAGGTCTGGCTCTAGGTAAGTGATCGTACCATTGTGATTATCTGGGTCGTGAAGATCTTTTTTGTATAGTTCTTCTTGCCACCTATTCTTCATCTCTTCTGCTTCTGTTAGGTCCATACCATTTCTGTCCTTTATTGTGCCCATCCTTGCATTAAATGTTCCATTGGTATTTCCAGTTTTTTTGAAGAAATCTCTCATCTTTCCCGTTCTGTTGTTTTCCTCTATTTCTTTGCATTGTTCTCTCGAGACGGCTTTCTTATCTCTCCTTTCTATTTTCTGGAATTCTGCACTCAGTTGGGTATATCCTTCCCTAGGCTTTCACCTCTCTTCTTTTCTCAGCTATTTGTAAAGCCTTCTGAGACAACTACTTTGCCTTCTTGCATTTCTTTTTCTTTAGGATGGTCTTGGTCACTGCCTTCTGTACAGTGTTATGAATTTCCATCCATAGTTCTTCAGGCACTCTATCAGATCTAATCTCTTGAATCCATTTGTCACCTGCGCCATACAGTCATGAGGGATTTGATTTAGGTCATACCTGAATGGGCTAGTGGTTTTCCCTACTTGCTCAATTTGAGCCTGAATTTTGCAATAAGGAGCTTATGATCCGAGCTGCAGTCAACTCCAGGTTGCTTTTGCTAACTGTATAGAGCTTCTCTATCTTTGGTTGCAAAAAATATAATCAATCTGATTTCAGTATTGACCATCTGGTGATGTCCATGAGTAGCCATCTCGTGTTGTTGGAAGAGGGTGTTTGCTATGACCAGTGTGTTCTCTTGACAAAACTCTATTAGCGTTTGTCCTGTTTCATTTTGTACTCCAAGGCCAAACTTACTTTTTACTCCAGGTATCTCTTGACTTCCTACTTTTGCATTCCAATCCCCTATGATGAAAAGGACATCTTTTTCTGTGTTTAGTTCTAGAAAGTCTTGTAGGTCTTCATAGAACCAGTCAACTTCAGGTTCTTCGACATTACTGGTTGAGGCATAGACTTGGATTACTGTGATGTTGAATGGTTTGCCTTGGAAACGACCGAGATCATTCTATTGCTTTTGAGATGGCCCCAAGTACTGCATTTTGGGCTCTTTTGCTGACTATGAGGGCTACTCCATTTCTTCTAAGGGATTCTTGCCCACAGTAGTAGATGGTTATCTGAATTAAATTCACCCTTTATTGTTCATTTTAGTTCACTGATTCCTAAAATGTCAGTGTTCACTCTAGCCAACTCCTGCTTGACCACATGCAATTTACCTTGATTCATCGATCTAATACTCCACGTTCCTATACAATATTGTTCTTTAGAGCATTGGACTTTACTTTTACCACCAGATACATCCACAGGTGAGTGTTGATTCCACTTTGGCCCAGCTTCTTCATTCTTTCTGGAGCAGGGATTAATTCCTCAAAAAGACATAATGATCCCAAACATGAATGTACCTAATCACAGAACTTTAAACATCATGAAATATAAACTGAGAAAACTGAAGAGAATGACAGATCCAAAAGTACTTGGAAATTTTAAAACTCCTCTCTTAGGGAACACTAGACCAATTAGACAAAGAGTTAGTAAGTACACAAAAGACACCAATCAACTTGACTTAAAGGCTACTCAGAAAATACTCTACCCAACAGAACAATGCATATTCATTTCAAGACCACACAGAATATTTACTAAGATATAATACATGCCATGCTATCAAATAAGCGTCAATCAACTTAAAAGGATTTAAATAATGCAAAATATATTTCTTATCACAATAAAAATCAGTAACAGGAACATATCTAAATCCTCCCCCCATCACAACAATTTCTGTTAAATTAAACAATACTTCTAAACACCCCATAGATCACAGAACAAAACCACAAAGAATATTAACAAATATTTAAAATGGAATGAAAATGAGATAAAACATACCAGCAACAGTAGGATAGAGCTTAAGCAGTGCTTAAAGGAAAATAAACAGCTTAAATGCTTATATTATAAATGAAGAATAGCATAAAATACATAAAGCAAGCTTCTACCTTAAAAAGTAAGAAAAAAGAGAAGTAAATTAAACCCAAAATAAGTAGCAGCAAGGAAATAAAGAAGTTAAGAACAGAAGTCAACTACATAGAAACAGATAAAACATAGAGAAAAATCAATAAAGCCAAGAGCTGGTCTTACAAAGGACCATAAAACTGACACAACTCTAGCTAGACATCAAGAACAGAAGACAAATTAGCAATATCAGGAATGAAAGGGCCATCAGTACAGATCCTACAAAACTGAAAAGGATGAAAGGGGAAATGTTAATAACTTTACATTAATAAATTTGATAACTCAGATGAAATATACAAATGTTATTTTCAATACACAAGCTACCAAAGCTCACTCAAGAAAAAAGATGTCCTGAATGGCCTTATATCTAATAAGGAAACTGAATTTGTAATTTTAAAATATTTCCATAAAGAAAAGTGGGTAGCACCAGTGGCTTCACTTGTAAAATTTACCAAACTTTTAGTAAAAAAATAATAAAATGCTACAAAAACTCCATGAAAAACAGAGAGAGAATAATTCTTGACTCATTTTATGAGTCTGGCATTACCTGATACGAAAATGTAAAAAAGAATATTTGCAAGAAAAATAAACTATAGACCAATACTCTCATGAATCTAGATATAAAAATCCACACCAAAATTTTAACGAGTCAATCCAAAAATATTTGAAAAGAATAACACAACATGACCCAGTGGGGTTCATCTTAGATATGCTAAGTTGGTTTAATATTCTAAAAATCAATCACTGGAATTTAGTATATTAATAAGCCACCTCCCCCCAAACTCCAACAGTATTATTATCCCAACAGATAGCAGAAAAAGTATTTGACAAAATTCAACACTCACTCATAATAAAAGAAATTTCAGCAAGCTAGAAACAGAAGGAAATATCCTCTTTTCTGGCAAGTGGCCTGAGGCTGTTTGTTTATAGAAAGGTTATACAACTTTATCTACATATATGGATATTTACAGAGAACTAAGAACATCTTAATAACCACCGTGTGTGTAATTATTTCCCCATCCTCTTATTGTGTATATTTGTGCTTTTTCTCTTTAAAAATTGTGGAATGAAAGAATTAGACCTCTTTATAAAAACAGCAATGTTTATTAGCTATTTCTTGATGAACTGAAATAAAGGCTACCTCAGGCATAATTCCTTTAAATTATGAAATAATAGTTATATTTATATATAAATAATTGCTTACCAACATCTTTTAATAAAAATACCTTTTTTGATCAGCTTCCTGTTGCTGTTTAATATGCTTGTTCTCAAATTCACGAATATTTTCTACACCAATTTCTTCACAGAAGTGGTGAAAAATATCATCTTCAACCTTTTAAATTATTTTAAAACCAAATGGTTTAATAATCAATTTTACAAAAATACATAGACAATCCTTAAATCTATGTTTTTCCCACCAAGATTTTCTGGATTAGGACAGACTATTTCTGACAAGCATCACTACTCTGTAAAGTTGGTGCTTTCTCTTTAATTAACTACACTTACCTATTTTCAAAGTTCTTATTCTAAAAACAGAATAAGAAAGTTTACGGTGGCCTTTTAAGTGCTTTGGCTTTATGAAGTGTTTAATACAAAATTGGAATGTTTACTTTAGCCATACCAAAACATAACATTCTACATAAATACAGAAAATATTCTTTATGAGTAATACTATAGATTTTTTTTAAATATAAATTTATTTTAATTGGAGGCTAATTACAATATTGTATTGGTTTTGCCATACATCAACATGAATCCACCATGGGTGTACCCGTGTTCCTCATCCTGAACCCCCATCCCACCTCCTTCCCTATACCATCCCTCTGGGTCATCCCAGTGCACCAGCCCCAAGCATCCTGTATCATGCATCAAACCTGGACTGGAGATTCATTTCATAGATTCTTAAATAATATAAAACCAAGAGGACTAAAGCATAGAATTAACACTCAGAAAATTTGGAAAAACTAGAATAAGCCAAATCCAACAAAGTAACATTTAACATTAATATTTTAAGAGTTTCCCTGGTGGCTCAGAAAGCAAAGAATCTGCCTGCAATGCAGGAGACCTCGGTTCAGTCCCTGGGTTGGCAAGATCCCCTGGAGAAGGGAATGGCTACCCACTTCAGTATTCTGGTCTAGAGAATTAATTCCATGGACAGAGGAGCCTGGCAGGCTACAGTCCATGGGGTCGCAAAGATTTTTAAAGCATGGCATTTATGCACAATTATAGGATAAGAGAGACCTGTTTTAGCAACAGGACATGTAAAAAAGTTTCAGACTTCAGTCGAACGTAAATTAAATATGAAAGTGATATGACTACTGCAACAGAAATCTATAATTTGTATAAGGAGATAATCCAAGTCAGGTAAAATTATGTTTCTGTGTGCAGAGTTCCAGGGTACTCTATACTGGTCAGACAGTATTTTCACATTATTTTTTATGCTAGGCAATGACAACAGAGTATCCAAAGGCTGGTTACCAGAACTGGTCTTAAATCCATAGTAAATATAAATAAATAATTAGGGATATTTAACCTGGAAAAGGATAATTAAGGGGCAACATAAGGGGAGTTTCAAATCATGTGGTAAAAGGCAGAACTAGAGGCAATGGGTAAAAGTTAATGAGTAATGATGTGACAATGTTTTAAAGGTTAAAGATAAGCAACAGTGGAATGAATTAAGCCAGAAAGTTCCTGTTACTTTATAAGCAGAGGCTAGATGATCATATCTTTGGTACTCCAGAGCCAAGCAGCTGTGCCTGGCATATAATAAATGTTCAAGACAAAATTACTGAGTGAATACACAACCTTAAAAGATGAGACAAGGGACAAAGTTCTTTCCTTCTTAGGCAGTGGAAGAAAGAAAATGACTGCAAATTTTACAATGGACAAGGAGAGGTTGGACAGCTGAAGAGAATAACCAGGCACTAGTAGTCATCGTCCCTTGAGATGAGCAATGCTGCTAAGTCACTTCAGTCGTGTCTGACTCTGTGCGACCCCATAGACGGCAGTTCACCAGGCTCCCTGTCCCTGGGATTCTCCAGGCAAGAGCACTGGAGTGGGTTGCCATTTCCTTCTCCAATGCATGAAAGTGAAAAGTGAAAGTGAAGTCGCTCAGTCGTGCACAACTCTTAGCGACCCCATGGACTGCAGCCCACCAGGCTCCTCCGTCCATGGGATTTTCCAGGCAAGAGAACTGGAGTGGGGTGCCATTGCCTTCTCTGAGAGATGAGCAATAGTGGGTCTCAAAAAATACAAGGAATACAAGGAAATTAATACAATATAAGGAAATTAATTTGGCAAACCAATAAAACTTAGCATTTATCAAACTTTGCTTTAGCACATATTGAAGAAGCCTTAAATTTGGTATCTGGTCTAGAACCAAGCTACATGCCATTTAGTAATAAATATATTACTCATAACCTTATCTATCTTTCGTTGAAATTCTTTAATTCTTTGTTGTCGTTCTTTGATTCCTTCACTCAACATGGCACACTGAGATTCAATATTTAGTAGTTCACTTTGTAGCTGAGATTGTTCCTGATTATAAGAAAGAAAAATGTCTTTTTAACATGGCTATTTTAGCTTAATACAGTAAAGCCAAAAACATGATAGGTATCTTTCAGAAAAAAAAAGAGACTCTGTGAGATAAGGTAAATTCAGGTACAACTGAATAACATTAAAATAAAGTCATAAAAATAAAGTAACTTAAAGGACTATAATATACCTCAATCACAAGAGAAAGTATAAAAATTACATGGTGCTTTATAAATGTAATTCCTGAAATTCTATGCCTTGGTCCCAATTTCCATCAAATTTTATGTAAGTCTATATTACCCGGTAAAAAGCAGCAAGGTGCTTCTTTTTAATGATTTCTAGTTCACTTTGTGCATATTTGAGTCGTGTAGTAGTTCCTTGTATTAAAGCCTGGATTTGTTTCAAATCTGCTTCCTTGCGCACTATCTTCATTAAATCCTAAAAAGAAAGGGAGATATAACAACACTTTATAATAGACAACGCTCTCACTTTTCACAGTACTTTCACAGATCATAAATCACTGCTTTTTACATGTAACTATATCCACAACTCTACCTTCCCTTCTTCTGATAAAAGATTAGGCAACTAAGTGCATAAGTCATCTGGAGTAACCAAGACACCATACAGCCTCCTCAGAAAACTCACTCATGTCCTCACAGGAAACAGGCATGAAAATGAAGAGTGGGGAGTGCACGTTCTACCCAAGGCACATAAACGGTGTAAATGAAACCATGCGGTCTCTGTCGCCTTTCTTCAGTGCCTCCTTGGCTTGCCTCATCCATTTCCTTTTCTCTTCACCTATCCTATTGCTCAACCAAATAAATTCCCTCATATATGTTCTATATTTTTACTTCAAGTCTGTATATGAAAACATGTGTGTACATACTCACCTATATGTTTTTGTCAGTCTGTTTTGCAATTTTAGAATCACATTAGACATACTTTTCTACCTCCTGCTTTACTCATTCAGTTACTCACAAAAGTCAGCTGATAATGCTCTAAATTAATTCTTTTAATGGTTGTATATTATTCCAGTGTGACTGTAACAAAATTATTTCACTCTTAATGATGGACATTCATTTTGTTTCCAAGTTTTTGCCATCCACAAGCAGCGCTGCAGTAACACACTTCTGTGTGTACCCTTAAATACTGCTGTTTTTATTTCTATGCAATAGATTCCCCAGTGTGAGATCAATGGGTCAAAGGTGTTCATGTTCTTATTATACTAGCTGGTACTAACTGCTTTTCCAAAGCTTTAACCATTCATATTTCTATAAATGATGTATGAGTGAGTATGTGTTTCTTTATAAGTCTACTAGCATATAGATTTTTCCCAACTCTTATTGATAAGCATGAAGTAATCCTGAGTACTGTATTCTATACTGAGGATTTTTTCAGGTTTATTAGCCATATGGATTTCCTCTATGAACTGCCTAAACCCCTCCTTTGCCTAGATGTTTCTATCGTGGCTTTTTCAAATCAATTTATAGAACTCTTTGATAGTATAGAACCAACAGTCGTCATTTAAAACTTTAAAAAAATTTATACAATGGCTTTTATCCTCATTTAAAATACTACTTTTAAGCTTTCAATCTATCCTTATTTTTATATGTCATAATATGGAGCACAAAATTAACTTTCCCTAGATGTGCCAATGAAAGTGAAAGTCGCTCACTTGTTTCTGACTCTTTGCGACTCCATGGACTGTACAGTCCATGGAATTCTCCAGGCCAGAATCCTGGAGTGGGTAGCCTTTCCCTTCTCCAGGGGATCTTCCCAACCCAGGGATCAAACCCAGGTCTCCCGCATTGCAGGCAGATTCTTTACCAGCTGAGCCACCAGGGAAGCCCAACACCACCTATCTCTTTTTTTCTCGTCAAACTAAAGCATCATTTTGTGCTGTGTTCTGTCGCTCTGTCATGTCTGACTCTGTGACCCCGTGGACTGCAGCCCACCAGGCTCCTCTGTCCATAGGATTCTCCAGGCCAGAGTACTGGAGTGGGATGCCATGCCCTCCTCCAGGGGATCGTCCCAACCCAGGGATGGAACTGAGGTCTCCTGCATTGTAGGTGGATTCTTTACTGTCTAAGCCACCAGGGAAGCCCAAAATACCATCCCAGTTGTATGTTAAATTGTCAAATATAACTGGGCCCATTTCTGAAGTTCCTATTCTTTCTCAATTAACCTGTCCATTAGAACTTCCAATAGAAGTTCTACCACACTCTCTTTTGTTACATTTTTTTTTTACTAGTCTCAGGAAATTCATTTCTAAGAATTATTTTTTCTCCTTCTCAAAAATATATATAAATTATTTCATTTTGTGTATAATTAATATCACTTCCAAGACTATGTTAAATAATAACAGTGATAGATATCTGTTTACTTCCTGATTTTAACTAAAATAATTTTTATGTTTCAGCATTTAATCAATTATTTCTGTTGTTTTGGGCAAGAGATTTTTTTTTTTTTAAGTAATTTCCACAAACTACTCTTTTACTTAGAACTTTAATTAGGACCAGCTGCTGACCTTTATAAAATCTAATTGGGATCACATGACTTTTCTCCTGCCTTTAATTTGTAAATGTAATGGATTATATTGACTGATGGCAACACTGAGGTGAGGTGAGGTGAGGTGAAGTCTTTTTTTTTTTTAAGTAATTTCCACAAACTACTCTTTTACTTAGAACTTTAATTAGGACCAGCTGCTGACCTTTATAAAATCTAATTGGGATCACATGACTTTTCTCCTGCCTTTAATTTGTAAATGTAATGGATTATATTGACTGATGGCAACACTGAGGTGAGGTGAGGTGAGGTGAAGTCGCTCAGTCGTGTCCGACTCTTTGCGACCCCGTGGACTGTAAACTACTAGGCTTCTCTGTCCATGGGATTCTCCAGGCAAGAATACTGGAGTGGATTGCCATTTCCTTCTCCAGGGGATCTTCCCGACCCAGGGATCGAACCCAGGTCTCCCGCATTGGAGGCAGACGCTTTAACCTCTGAGCCACCAGGGATAGGCAACACTGAAACACCCATGTATTCTTAGAACAAATTCTATTCAACAGAGGTATTTTTCTATCACTACATTGCTAAATACTCAGTAGTGATATTTAATTTAGAAATTACACATTATGCTCACAAGGGAAGTCGGTCTTTTTATTTTCGTGGTTATCTTTATAATATTTGATATTAAAGTTATACTACCTATATTAAATAAACTGAGACGTTTCCATCTTTTTCAATGATATAGAATGGCTTACATGAGAATTATATTAGAACTCAGCTGTAAACCCATCTGATCCTAATTTTTAATTGTGGCAAAATATATATACAATTAATCATCTCTGTCATTTTTAAAGTGTACAGTTCAACAGTATTTAAGTACATTTACATTGTTGTGCAACCAACTTCCAGAACATTTTTTAAATTTTATTTATTTTAATTGGAGGCAAATTACTTTACAATATTGTAGTGGTTTTTGCCATACACTGACATGAATCACCCATGGGTATACATGTGTTCCCCATCCTCAACCCCCCTCCCACCTCCCTCCCCATCCCATCCCTCTGGATCATCCCAGGGCACCAGCCCTGAGCACCCTGTCTCATGCATCGAACCCAGACTGGCAATCTGTTTCACATATGATAATAAACATGTTTCAATTCCAGAACTCTTTTTATTTTATAAAACTGAACCTATACCCATGAAACAAGCTTCCATTCTACTCTCCAGGCCCTGGCAACTGTCCTCTACTTTTCTGCCTCTGAGTTTGACTGTTCTAGGGACCTCATACAAGTAGTAGTATTATACAATATTTGTCTTTTTGTAATTTACTTATTTCATGTGCTTCCATGGTAGCTCAGCTGGTAAAGAATTTGCCTGCAATGCAGGAGAACCCAGTTTGATTCCTGGGTCAGGAAGATCCACTGGAGAAGGGACAGGCTACCCACTCCAGTATTCTTGGGCTTCCTTTGTGGCTGAG
The DNA here is from genome assembly GCA_006410635.1 of Cephalophus harveyi. Taxonomy (NCBI): domain Eukaryota; kingdom Metazoa; phylum Chordata; class Mammalia; order Artiodactyla; family Bovidae; genus Cephalophus; species Cephalophus harveyi. The sequence continues at coordinate 14,053 of SJYT01063211.1, read as the reverse complement.
CTAGTAAAGAATCCACCCACAATGCAGGAGCCCTGGGTTCAATCCCTGGGTTGGGAGGATCCCCTGGAAAAGGGAAAGGCTACCCACTCCAGTATTCTGGCCTGGAGAATTCCATGGACTATACAGTCCATGGAGTCGCAAAGAGTTGGACACGACTGAGCGACTTTCACTTTCACGTTCTATTTCATGTAGCATAACATCTTGAAAATTCACCCATTTTTGTAGCATGTGTTAGTTTCCTCCCTTTTAAAGGCTGAATAATATTCCATTATATGTATAGACCATATTCTGTTCATCTGTTCATCTACTGAACATTTGGGCTGCTTCTACTTTTTGGGTATTGTGAATAATGCTGTTATGAACTTGCTACTATGTTAGGAATAAAACTGTTATTATCTAATACTATTAACTAGTATTATCCAGACCCTGCTTTCAATTCCTTATATATATACTCAGATGGAGAATTGCTGGATCATTTGATAATTCTATTTTTAATTTCTTGTGAGTTGCCACACTCTTTTCCATAGCTGCCTCATTATTTTGCATTCCTGCAGTCTGTTTTCAATGGGAGATCATTCAACTAACAGTGGCTTAAAAAAATGTGGCTTTATTTTTCTCACACAAAAGCAGTCTACAATGATGCAGTTCCTCAACAACGGCATCTAACTTTCAGCTTTCTTTTTTTTACACTTTTTATTTTGTATTGGGGTATGGTGGGTGGTGGTTTAATTGCTGAGTTATGTCAGACTCTTGTAACCTCATGGACTGTAAGCCCGCCAGGCTCCTCTGTCCATCAGATTTCCCAGGCAAGAATACTGGAGTGAGGTGCCATTCCTTCTCTAGGGGATCTTCCAGACCCAGGGATCAAACCTGTGGCTCCCACACTGCAGGCAGATTCTTTACCACAGGGAAACCCATATTGGGCTTTTATCAAACAATGTTGGCTTCTTAATACAATGGCTTTTATACTCAAGCTTGCTCTCTTGGCACAAAACTGCTGCTGTACCTCCAGTCCTCTTGACTGCATTCCAGTCAGGAAGGGAAAAATGCAAAGGACAATACGAACATTCCCATTTATATTGCCAAAACTGTCACACAGCCACTACTAGCTATAAGAAAACTTCAGAAATCAAATTTAGTTTCATGATTCTATAATAGATGCAAGCAAGGAAGGAAAAGGTTGTGGCAAGGTATTGGGCCAGCCAACTACACCACTCCCTGCCACTGTCTAATTTTTCAAATGTTCCACTTTTTTCCTGATCAATCTTGGCAATTTATATTTTTCTGAACATCCATACAGATTTTCAATTTTTTAACTATATAATTATTTGCTTATAAGATTCTCTTTAAATTATTCTAATTTTCTCATTCCTAATCTGTATATGATTACTTCTAACTTTTCTTCGGTTCATTAGAGTTGCAGGGTTTATTTATCAGTCTTTCAAAACAACCAGTTTTTAGATTGATTTACCCTTTTCTACTTGGAGTTTTCTATTTAACTGTAGCTTTAAAAATTTTCGTTATTGATTTCCTTATTTTGTGATTCCAACTTCTTAAAGTAATAAATTCCCTTATCTTTCATTTTTCTTCTTTAATAATGTAGTTTCCTCCTGATATAG
>SJYT01063211.1:0-12226 GCA_006410635.1 Cephalophus harveyi | reverse complement strand
GACATTTTGTAATTTTCCTCTTGATTACTTGTTTGATCCCCAAACTATTGACAGGTACATTTCTTAATTTCTATGTAGACAAAAAAAATTTTGGTCACCATTTCTATTTCATTAAATTATAACCAAAATGATCTATAAAAATCTCTAAAAAACTACTGAGGCTTCTATTGTGGACAAGCATATGATCAGTTTTTAGTGTTTCACAGCTAATTTAAATAATATTTCAAATTTATTGAGCATGTGTTTTGTAAAGTTTATATTAACCTATTTAGTCCTCTTAACAATGCTATGAAATAGTACTATTACTATACCCATTATTATTGATGAGAAAGCATTAAAGCGTTTAAGTAACTTATTCAGAGCCACATTGCTAGTGTTAGAAATAGAATCTGGATTTAAGCTTACTGATTGAATTACCAATTCCTCTAATTTATTGTTTTTGTCTACTTAGATGTGTCCAATTTTGAAAGACATACATACAGTGAAATGCTTCATTATAATTTCATTTCTGTTAACTAGCCTTGTTTTAAATACTTAGGTAGTAAGTGCTGCAAAGAGGTTTAAAATGGAGATCTTACTTTTTAATACATAATATCCTTCTCTTGAGGTTGCAAAGAGTCGACACGACTGAGCAACCGAACTGAACTAAATATCCTTCTTTATTCAATTTACTCAATGCTCATTGAAAGCTTGCTATATAGCTGAAGATTCTTAACCTTAAGGTTCACCTTGTCTGATACTGTCACTCCTGTTCTGTTTTGTCTGCATTTGCCAGGTGCTCATCCGTAATTTTCAACATTCAATTTTAAGACAGTTTCTTACAATGACATTTAGCTGAGTTTTGCCTTTTAAGCTACGATGATCTTGGTCTTTGATTTATTAATATATAAATTTTTACTTATGTGTTTATTTTTGGCTACACTGGGTCTTCGCTGCTGTGTGCAGGGTTTCACTAGTGGTGGGGCACAGGCTTCTCACTGAGGCGGCTTCTCTTGCTGCGGAGCGCAGGCTCTAGGCCACAAGGGCTTTAGCAGTTGCAGCGCATGGGCTCAGTAGTGGTGGTGCACTGCCTGAGTTGCTCCACAGCAAGTGGGATCGGGATTCCTGGACCAGAGATTACATCCATGTCCCCTGCATTAGCAGGCAGATTCTTAGCCACTAGACCACCAGGGAAGTCCGATCTTGGTCTTTTAATGGGAAACTTAAGTCTATTCATGTTTACTGTAATGACTGATTAGCAAAAATTTTACTTCCCCCATCTTACTTTTTATCCTTTATTCTTTTCTTGCATTACTTTTGCTATTTGTTCCCATGTTAACTGAGTGTACTTTTAAACATTCTTTTCCCACCCAACTTCCTCCACCCACCAAGATACAATCTTCAGAATATTCTTCATCTCCTCACAGGTAAGATCTGTGGGACATATTCATTTCTCTCTTTATCTCTATTTCCCAGGTTTTGCTGAGTTAGGTTAGCACTGTTCATTTGTTACAATTAGGTCTGCTCTAACATATGTGCTGCTGAGAGCACTTTCTCTGGTGTGTATTCACGTGGAGCATGCGGATGACGTCATTTCTGCATCTGCTTATCTGCAGGTTCCTGAAATGTAAATATCTTGGGATGTAGTGCTTTTCCCTTGATTGCCTACAGCTCTTACTCTAGTCTCAACTAGTTTTATAGTCTGATACAAGCTTGATTTTTTTTTTATGTGTAAGGAATCTTTCTGAAGGAGGGTGACATATTTTAGCACTGCCTCTATAACCTAGGATTTAGGGAACTACATCTGTGTTAATGTGTGCCTTTTCTCATTAATCCCACATGCAACTGTGCGTGTCCTTTCAATTGGTAAATTAAGGTGGATCCTCAGTTTAAGAGACAGTTTCTTTTTTAAAAAATTACTTCTCTGTGCTCCTTTTCCAATTTCTGAAAATTTTATTATTCTCATACCAAGACTCCTGCGTCTACCTAAGTTTCTATTTTTCTCACTATTTTCTTATCTTTGCAATTTTTCCCCGTCACTGAGATACTATTTCACTTGTCTTCCAGGTTATTAATGTGGATCTCAACAATGGCGATCCTATCCTTCAATCCATTTTATAGTTTAGAAACACATTTCTTTTTTTGTGAAAATATTCTTGTGAGTGGAGTTACAGAGAGGGTCAACATTACACTGTATCTCCTTGTGTCTGTTAGTCGCTCAGCCATGTCCAACTCTTTGTGACCCCATGGACTGTAGCCACCAGGCTCCTCTGTCCATGGGATTCTCCAGGCAAGAATATGGGATTGCCATTCCCCTCTCCAGGGGATCTTCTCTACCCAGGGATAGAACCCAGACCTCCCACACTGCAGGCAGATTCTTTACCATCTGAGCTACCAGGGAAGACTCCATATCTTTTTAATGCTTCTAGTTTTTTGTTCAAGTGTTGATGGCTCCTGGAACACCTTAAATGCATTTATGCGTTTTTTTGCCTATTCGAGGTTCAGGTCTGCGTACTGAAGCACCCCTAGTGGCAGATGCCCCACAGATATTCTCCAAAGGCCAGCAACTACAACAGAAAATTGCCAGTGCCCCACTCAGAGATGGAGGAAAAGATGTCTCTCTGGTTTCCCTGCTGCTGCTGCTGCTAAGTCGCTTCAGTCGTGTCCGACTCTGTGCGACCCCACAGACGGCAGCCCACCAGGCTCCCTCGTCCCTGGGATTCTCCAGGTAAGAACACTGGAGTGGGTTGCCATTTCCTTCTCCCACACACTCAGGAATGGGGGGGGGCATAACCTACTAATATTTAGCTTCATGAGGGTCAAGACTAAGCATATTTACATGGGACAAATATTTAACCTTCCTCCAGGACTCCCCTGGCTTCCCTGATGGCTCAGATGGTAAAGCATCTGCCTAAAATGCAGATCAAACCCGGGTTGATCCCTGGATCGGGAAGATCCCCTGGAGAAGGAAATGGCAACCTACTCTATTATTCTTGCCTGGAAAATTCCATGGTTGGAGGAGCCTGGTAGGCTACAGTCCATGGGGTCACAAAGAGTCAGACACCACTGAGCTTTCTTTCTTTTCGTTCACTACTCTCCTATGCCCTGATTCTTCTCCCAGCTCTCTTCAAAGATCAAAAGAGAAGCCCTACCTCAGCTTTTCCTGGTGGCCTTTCCCAGAACCCAAGATCTCATTCACACCCAACTCTCCACTAGGGTCAGGTGAGACATACACAGGTGGGAACCTAGTATAAACATGGATAGGAAACCAGATTCATTCAAGCTGCCACCTTCCTGAAACTTCCCCTGTGCCTAGGCCTAAATTTGTAAAATCTTTAAAAGTTTAATTTTTGTATATCTTAGGTCAAAACATAGTTTGTGGTCTCATGTTTACAGAAAAAGATTAAAATTAGCTGAGTAACTTTTCCAGAACACCACCTTGAATCAAAAATCGATCATTTGTATAAACAAAAGAAGAAAGCTAAATAGGAAAAATAAATAATCTAAAAGCATTATCCTGATTTAGTATCTCTTAAAGTTTACATTTCAAGTAAATTTGTGTGTGGGATTATAATATTCAAATAAATGATACTATGGGTGGAAGCATTATTGAATTTCTTTTGTCATTTTCAGAAAGAATAATGTCTTTCTGAGCATGACATTGAAATCCAGAAGTTATAAAAGGTTAATAAATTTGGTTACATAAAGATTAATACATTTGGTTACATAAAGACAAAGTTAAATGTCAAATAGTTACTGAATAGCAAAAAGGAATAAACTTTTGATACATACAACATGAATTTCAAAAGCATTAGGTTAAATGAAGAAAGCATAAAACAGAAGACTACTATTGTATGATTATTCCACTTATATGAAATTCTAAGTGAGAAAAAGCTACAATGATAGAAAGGAGACTGAGCTGCCAGGTCCAGAGGCTCTACGAAGTCCAGGGGAAGGGACTGACTACAAAGGAGCCCAAAGGAATAGTGAGTGTCGGGGTATGGAAATGCTGTATATCAGGATTTTGGTGGTGAATACATACACTTGTCAAAACTTACTGAACCGTACACTTAAAATTGGTGACTGCTATTGTATATAAATTATACTTCAAGATAGCCAACAAAAATAGCTGAATAGAAAGTATATTTATAACATACATGCTAAGAAGTAATTTGCTTGTTATACAAATAGTTCTTAAAGTAGCTAATAAGACAAATAGCCTAATAAGTTCACAGAAAAAAAAATACATGAGTAAATAAACAAATGATAAGTATATGAGTAAATGTTCAACCTCAGTTATAAGAAATGTATATTCAAACAATCAGATTATGTGTTTTTCTTTACTAGGTTGGCAAAGATTAAAATATTTGCTAGTATCTAGTGCTGCAATCTAGGGACATACAAATTCTACAGGTTTTCTTTCAATGGGAATTTAGCAGCATCTATCAACTTTTTAAATACACACATCTTCAGACCCAGAAATCCCACGTGTAGGAAATCATCTTAGAGATGTAAGTAAAGGTATACTAACAACAAATATTTATATAGTGCTTACATTTTTGTCAGGCATTAAGCATTTTATCTTGAAGAGCTGATTTAATCTTTAAAGTAACTCTAAAAGGTTCAAGGTACGAAGGGGATAGGGAACTTGCCCAAGGTCATACTGCTGGTAAGTGGGCAAGTCAGGAATCACACTCAGGCAGTGTGGCTACAGGATTTATACTCTCAGGCACTGTGTTACTTTCTCTTTCCAAAGAAAGTTGAATGCTGCCTCATTTGTAATAACAAAAACCAAAGTGACACTGGTTAAAATCTATATAATAAAATAGCAGGAAGAACTCATTAAAAAACAAAGTAGCTCTCTATATGCTAGATAAAAACAATGTCCATCTTGTGATACTAAGTAAAAAGCTTGTTGCAAACACAATCAATAGCAAAAGTCTATTATAAAAAAAATCAGGAAAATAATACATAGACTTGCATATACTGAGAAAATTTCTGGAATATATGCATCAAACTATGTTTAACAAATACCACTGAGATGTAAGGATGGGCAAGGGAAAGATTTTTATTTTTTACTTTACTCCATTCTGCATAATTTGACTTCTTTAAACTAAAGGCATGGTACTTTTATTATCTAAGAAATTTGCTTAAAAACACAATTACTCTACTTAGTATTCTACAATTTTTACAACATGGATTTACCTTTAATTCTTGGATTAGTTGGGTTCTCCTGTCTCTTAAATTCTTTAACTCTTTTTCATCCCAGCATCTAGCCTTGGATTTTAAGTCACTTGACCCTCCAGAGATCACTCCAGATTTTAAAAATAATGTTCCATCAAGAGCTACTGTCTGTAAAATTAAAAATATTTTACCTTGGAAAATGTACACAAAGAAGATAAAAACAGAATATAACACAACAACTTATACAGCTAAGAATATGTAGTTAAAAAAAACTATTTACTGAACTCTATCATATGAGAACCAGCTCATGAGGGACACCAGCCAACAAACTCAATGAGTAGCAATATAAAAAGTTCAAAAGAAAACTATATGTTAGTTCCAAACATATTCAGTACTAAGAAAAAAACCAAGAGTATTTGTATTTAATATCTCATACTTTGCGTTACGTAATACTGTATTTTAAAGACTCTGACATCACATGTCAAAGACATTCTTTGAAAACAGCCTTAGTTCAGAATATCAAAAATACCATGTACTCTAAAATGAATATGAAATTGGACCCCAAATTTTAACTGAGTCAAATGTATAAAACAGCTTGAAATTTATAGTCTTGCTTTATGGAATAAATGAAAGCAATTCTCAGTGTTTTTAAAATGTTTCTAGTTAATTAGTGAAAGCAGAGGAGACAGCCTGTGGAGGACTAAAGCCACGTAATGTAAACTAATTTTTAAAAAAGCCAACAGAAGCCTCATTCATTCCTAGATTCAGACCCTCTGCGTGACTGCTGTGTTTGAGACATTCTATACTGGGAATTGGAGAAACCAAAAGAGAGTCCAATATGGCACTGACCCTTATGGTCAGACTAGTAAGGAAAAGAAACACATAAACATATCATTACAATGTGAAGTAGGAGACAACAGAAACAGAGAAATCTGTGGGCATAAAACTGGGGTGTTCCAACCCAGCCTAGAAGGTTCGCAGAAGGCTTCCAGAGGTGGTGAAGGCTTTCACTGTGTCTTATCAAAAGTATGAGTTAGAATTAGATTAATTATATTTAACAGAAAACTTAGTTTCTCTCTCTCTTGCAATTACAGAGGTAAACATTCCAGTGTGCGCATGTTGCTGCACAGTTAACCCACACTCTGTCATACCGCTCTGCCAGTCTTAGTATTTTACTTGGATTACCCCTCAGAGGGGACAGGCCTTTTATTTTCTGGAAGGCATTGGGGGCTCCCTTCCCTCCTAATTGTTAGCTTGGCAACTAGTTTTCTCATCACGTCTGAACTCAGGAAAGACGCTAGATCTCTACCAGATACCAACAGCAATGGCATGGAAACTGAACTCCTGTAGGTGGTGTCTGGTCCAGAAAGAAGTTTCCCTGACTAGGAAGCCCACTGTTGCATGATCACCTTAGTCCTCTGACCTCTCCATAAAAGCTTCCCTCTCCTGGAACACTTTTAGCTCATGCCGTTTTTGCCTAGCAAAGTACACCTATACAGAATGAAAGCTGACCAACTACACAGGCTCCACTGCTCCTCTGCCTTTTGGCTGTTCTCAGTAAAGTTTACTTTTACATCCACACTGCATGTCACTAGTGAAGTGTCAAGTGGCTCTTATTTGACAACCTTCAAAGTCATTCTGTAGTCCAAGATGACTCCTAGAGCTCTAGTGACTGTGTCTGAATTTCAGGAAAGAAAGGAAAAGAGTGAGGCTGCTAGGCAGGGCAGATCACAGAGCTCTTTGTATGTCATCACAGGAAGAATGTGGATCAAACACAGCTGAGGACTGACGGGGTGTGTGGAGGGGCTGGAGATCAGCACTGTCTGACAGCAAAGGAGAGAGATGGTGAGATGTGAACTTTAAACAGACCACTCTGGCAACCATATGGAAAATGGACTGAATGGTCCACGTGAAGCCAGAGGTGATGGTATGAAAATGAAAGTGAAGTCGCTCAGTCGTGTCCGACTCTTTGCGACCCCATGGACTGTAGCCTATCAGGCTCCTCTGTCCATGGGATTTTCCAGGCAAGAGTGCTGGAGTGGATTGCCATTTCAGCTAATAAAATCTAAGGTAAAGAAAAGGAAAAAGATTTTGAGATATATTTAGGTGGTATAATTTTTTTTAATTTTTTTTTTTACTTTATTTTACTTTACAACACCGTATTGGTTTTGCCATACAATGACATGGGAACTGCAGAGGTTATAATGAGATCCATGAGTAAAAACCAGAATTTCATTTGGTTAGAAGAGTGGTACTAAGAATTGAGATCAAGATTTAGAAAGAACATGAGTTTAGTTTTATACATGATAATTTTACACTGTCTGTGGGCTAACATTTTACCTACTGATAATGTATATCTTGACTATTTCCTAAAAGAAATTATTTTATAGATTAAAGATTATTGTATTAAATATACAATAAGATAGCTACAAATAAGAGATAACAAATTAAACTCAATGAAAAAACAAAGTAAAAATAATTTAGACTATGATAAGAAGTCAGTTAATTCAATCAAAAAGAAAGAAAAATTATTAAATATATTGGGATAGATAATCACCTATTTGGGGAGGAAAGCTAATATCTACAACTAATAATACATATTAAAATTAATTCTAGATTAAAATTAAAATATAGAAGTGATATCATTAAAAAATGTAGCAAATACATACTTGATCTCATGGTAAAAACCCAATTATACATATATCAATACCTACAAAGGCTAAGAGTAATATAGCTGACTATCAAATATCTGGCACATATACCACAACATTCACTAGATCTTTCAAGAGTATGGTTGCCAGACTTAGCAAAGAGGAATATAGGAAGTTCAATTAAATCTGAACTTCCAATAAACAACAAATAACTTTTAAATTTATGTCCAAATATTTGATCTGGCAACTCTATAGAACATGTTAGGGATGGTTTTCATATTCCTTTATTTTGGGGGGGCTCCACCACATGGCATATGGGATCTCAGTTCGCTACCAGGGACTAAACCCATGTCCCCTGCACGGGAAGTGTGGAGTCTTAACCATTGGACCACCAGGGAAGTCCCGATTTTCCTTTTTGAGCTCTATTTTCCAAACTGAACGTTAACTTGTTTTTTGCATGTGTAAAAGTCAAATGTGACACACACACACAAATTTGTGGGCTGGCTTGGCAAGAAGAGAGAGAAGTGTATCAAGAACTTTGAACTAAGAATCTGTCAACACATATGCTATTCTATGCCCGCTCTCTCTTTCCAGGCATCACACTTGGCCAAGTCAACTTCCCCTCTTAGAGCAGAGGGTACTCAGAATTTTCTGAGATTCTTTTTATTGCTTTGTTGGCTGCTGCTGTCATTACTGTAACTATTTATCATACTATGCTTGACATCGTGCATATATGCTATTCAATTCTATGTTTGCACCCCATGAGTAAATATGATTTCCATCTTATAGACTGGGGCTTACAGATATTAAGAAGCTTGCCTAAAGCCATCTGTTGTTGTTGTTAAATCATGTCCAATTCTTTGCCACCCCATGGACTGCAGCACCTCAGGCTTTTCTGTCCTTCACTATCTCTCGGAGTTTGTTCAAATTCATGTCCATAGAGTCAGTGATGCTATCTAACCATCTCATCCTCTGCTGCCCTCTTTCAGGGTCTTCTCCAATGAGTCAGCTCTTCGCATCATGTGGCTGAAGTACTGGAGCTTCCACTTCAGCATCAGTCTTTCCAATGAATATTCAGGGTCCATTTCCTTCAGGAATGACTGGTTTGATTGCCTTGCTTTCCAAGGGACTCTCAAAAGTCTTCTCCAGCATCAATTCTTTGGTGCTCAGTCTTCTTTATGGTCCAACTCTCACATCCATTCCTTGGTAGCTCAGCTGGTAAAGAATCCATCTGCAATGCAGGAGACCCCAGTTCGATTCCTGGGTCAGGAAGATCCCTCAGAGAAGGGATAGGCTACCCACTCCAGTATTCTTGGGTTTACCTGGTGGCTCAGCTGGTAAAGAATCTGCCTGCAATGTGCCCAATGCAGAAGGGAAAGGCTACCTGCTCCAGTATTCTGGCCTAGAGAATTCCATGGACTATTCCATGTGGTTGCAAAGAGTTGGATATGACTGAGCAACTTTCATTTTCACTCAAATCCAGACTATATGGACCTTTGTCAGCAAAGTAAAGTCTCTGTTTTTTAACATGCTGTGTAGGTTTGTCATAGCTTTTCTTCCAAGGAGCAAGCATCTTTTAATTTCACAACTGCAGTCACTGTCCACAGTGATTTTGGAGCTCAGGAAAATAGAATCTGTCACTGCTTCTACTTTTTCCCTTCTATTTGCCATAGAGTGATGGGATTGATGCCATGATCTCCGTTTTTTGAATGCTGAGTTTTAAGCCAGCTTTTTCACTCTCCTCTTTCACTTTCATCTAGAGGCTCTTCAGTTCCTCTTCACTTTCTGCTATCGGAGTGGTATCATCTGCAAATCTGAGGTTGATATTTCTCCTGGCAATCTTGATTCCAGCTTATGATTCATCCAGCGTGGCATTTCACATGATGTACTCTGCACAAAACTAAATAAACAGAGTGACAATATACAACCTTGACATACTCCTTTCCCACAACTGAAGCAGTCAGTTGTTCCACGTAAGGTTTTAACTGTTGCTTCTTGATGTGCATACAGGTTTTTCAGGAGACAGGTAAGGAGGTCTGGTATTCCCATCTCTTTAAGACAAGGACTAAAATCCCTAAATCAAAAGTTGATCAAACATCTGTGTCCATGTTCTTAATAATCACCATGTTATAGACCCTCTTTAATTCTAAAAATGAAATAGGCAGCAATTCATAGAATTATAGGGCTTTTAAAAATAGTTTCTAGGTTTATTAAAATAATTTATTTCTTTAAAAAGTAAACTTAGTATCAAATAACCTATTTTCATTTGATTGACAGTTGAAGCTATTCTGGAAGGACTACAATTTCTATTTCTAGCCTGCAAATTACAGTTTACAATGGTTGCTCAGTGCAGTCATCCTATGCCTATTTGGGGGCTTGCATTCCCCAAAAAATACCTTGGGGATCTCATATAAAATAAGGAGTTGGGGGCATTTTAAAATATTAGTAGCATTAAATAAAAGTTCCAGAGAGCCTGGCTTAGGAAAAGGAGGATTTCTTTGGCATTAAAAATTCATTCTGAGGTATATCAGAATGATATACCTCAAATTCAACTGTTTCAAGAAATTCTGTTTCAGTGTTATAAGCTGCTGAAGCAGATCCTCTGTAACTTTTGTGTTATATAGGTTATACGTATTTTTAAGCTGTTTTTCACAGGTATGGAAAATAATATACTTTAACATTTCCTTTTACTTTTGAATGGGTAAGATATTCACATAGTTAAAACTTCAAGATATAGGGCATAGAGTAAAAAATTTCCCTGGCATTGCTAGCCCCTACGACCCAGTTACCCTCCCCAGAGATAATCAATGCTGTCAATTTCTTATGTATTCTTCCAGAAATATTTTTTGCATAAACAAATATACATCTCCTTTCCTCATGTTTTACATAAACAAATACACATCTCCTTTCCTCATGTTTTGCATAAACAAATACACATCTCCTTTCCTCATTTTTTGCATAAACAAATACACATCTCCTTTCCTCATGGTAACATGATAAACACTAGTCTACTTACTACTTTTAAAAAACTGACTATATCTTGGAGTAGTCATGTATAGATTTAAGAGTTGGACTATAAAGAAAGCTGATCACTGAAGAATTGATGATTTTTAACTGTGGTGTTGGAGAAGACTCTTGAGAGTCTCTTAGACAGCAAGGAGATCCAACTAGTCCATCCTAAAGGAAATCAGTCCTGAATATTCATTGGAAGGACTGATGCTGAAGCTGAAGCTCCAATACTTTGGCCACCTGATTCGAAGAACTGACTCATCTGAAAAGACCCTGATACTGGGAAAGATTGAGGGCAGGAGGAGAAGGGGACAACAGAGGATGAGATGGCTGGATGGCATCACCGACACAATGGACAAGAGTTTGAGTAAACTCCAGGAGTTGGTGATGCACAGGGAGGCCTCGTGTGCTGCAGTCCATGGGGTCACAAAGAGTCGGACACAACTGAGCAACTGAATTGAAATCTTGGAGATTATCTGACACTTGTAAATAAAGAGCTTTATTCCCTCTAAGGTTATATAGTGTCCCATTTTATAAATGCATTATAACTTTACTGAACAGTCTTGCGCAAATTGTTTCCAAATTTCTTGCTACACACAATGGTTAAATAACTAAATCTTGTATATATATCATTTCATACACATATAATCTTATGTGTATGTAAAGTTCTTTACAACTGCTAGACTTGCCCTTCACAAAGCTGGCACAAATTTACATGCCCAGAGCAGTGAACCCAAGGGTCTCTTTCCCCATAAAGTGCTATCAAACTTTTTGGTGTTGATCAACTTGACAAGTGAAAACAGTAATTTGGTATAGCTTTAATGGTAATTTCCCGTATTTGAAGTGAGGGTGAGTTTTCATATTTAATACCAATTATACATCTATTTCTGTTTTATTGACTATGCCAAAGCTTTTGACTGTGTAGATCACAATGAACTGTGGAAAATTCTGAAAGAGATGGGAATACCAGATCACCTGACCTGCCTCTTGAGAAACCTGTATGCAGGTCAGGAAGCCACAGCTAGAACTGGACATGGAACAACAGTTCAGTTCAGTTCAGTCGCTCAGTCGTGTCCGACTCTTTGTGACCCCATGAATCGCAGCATGCCAGGCCTCCCTGTCCATCACCATCTCCCGGAGTTCACTCAGACTCACGTCCATCGAGTCCGTGATGCCATCCAGCCATCTCATCCTCTGTCATCCCCCTCTCCTCCTGCCCCCAATCCCTCCCAGCATCAGAGTCTTTTCCAATGAGTCAACTCTTCTCATGAGGTGGCCAAAGTACTGGAGTTTCAGCTTTAGCATCATTCCTTCCAAAGAAATCCCAGGGTTGATCTCCTTCAGAATGGACTGGTTGGATCTCCTTGCAGTCCAAGGGACTCTCAAGAGTCTTCTCCAACACC
>SJYT01063210.1:256433-294969 GCA_006410635.1 Cephalophus harveyi | reverse complement strand
TTATATCTTTCCTTTTCTCCTTTGCTTTTTGCCTCTCTTCTTTTCACAGCTATTTGTAAGGCCTCCCCAGACAGCCATTTTGCTTTTTTGCATTTCTTTTCCATGGGGATGGTCTTGATCCCTGTCTCCTGTACAATGTCACGAACCTCATTCCATAGTTCATCAGGCACTCTATCTATCAGATCTAGGCCCTTAAATCTATTCCTCACTTCCACTGTATAATCATAAGGAATTTGATTTAGGTCATACCTGAATGGTCTAGCAGTTTTCCCTACTTTCTTCAATTTGAGTCTGAATTTGGTAATCAGGAGTTCATGATCTGAGCCACAGTCAGCTCCTGGTCTTGTTTTTGTTGACTGTATAGCATGTATACATTTTCCCTCAAACTCCCCTCCCATCCAGGCTGCCACATAACACTGAACAGAGTTCCCTGCGCTGTACAGTAGGTCCTTGTTGGTTATCCATTTAAAAAATAACAGTGTGTACATGTCTACCCCAAACTCCCTAACTATCCCTTGCCCCCATCCTTCCCTGCTGGCAACCATAAATTTTTTCTCTAAGTCTGTGAGTCTGTTTCTATTTTGTAAATAAGTTCCTTTGTAAGAAACAATACATTAAAAGGTGCTTATAATTGTAACCATTATAAAGAATGAAGACACTGCTCATGGACTGATAGGGAATGATATTCAAGATAGATTGCTGAGTGGAAGACACTGAGGGAAGGATGCTACCCACAGGATTTTTTTCAGAGATTCTCTCATTGGTTAAATAACAAAATGAAGAGGCAATAAAAACTCTGTGGTGAAGGATCTTTTTAAAAAAGTACTAGAGAATTTTCTTAGGCTTCCTAGAGGCAGTCTTGCAAAGATATTTCCTGTAGAAAGCCTTTGGCTGAGGTAGCACTAGACCGAGCTATGTCTTACCTCCTGGGCACAGTCCCTCCTGATCTGGATGTCCTGGTTCCCCAGGAACTGCTGTGCAAATACCCAGCATGGCTCCTGGCATGTAATGGGTCTTCATCTTGGCAGGAACTTCTCCAGGGAGAGAGAGAACTCACCACTGGCCTTCTCTCTTGCTAGACAGTTCCAATTCTTAGGAGAAACCTTATTTTGAGCTCAACTGCTTGCCAGGAGAATCTTATGGACTGAGGAGTCTGGCCAGCTACAGTTCATGGGGTTGCAAAGAGCTGGACACGACTGAAGTAACTTAGCATGCATGCACGCCTCTTTTCAAGCCCCAGCAGGAGTTCTGGCTTGGCTCTGAATGGGGGTCACTCATGTAGGGAGTATCATCGCCTTGGATGCACAGATTCTCCAACACTAACTCCAAAGCTGAGACGCTTTCCACGCTTGAGATGGGCTTTGCGCCAAGGGCATGGTGAGCCCGGTGCTGTTGCTGACATTTTCTGAGACCTGAAGCCTCTATCCCTGTACTAGTGAGCTCTTCATTGCTACATTCTTGGCCTCTTCCTCTAGTTCTGGAAAGTTCAGGAGCTAGATCTTTAAAAAGGCTTCTCTGACTGACTTCACGTTCAAGACTGTTGGCCATCTCAGCTCTGCTTTATGTATTTTAATTAATTGTTACTCTCTGGTGTCTGAGGTGATTTTTTTTTTTTTTAATCCAAGAAGAGCAAACTTAAGGAAATCAAATAAATAAGTACTAATGAACAGAGAAGCGAGGCCTGGCGAGGTTAATGGAGTTTCTGGGGCTGCAGACAGCTTGAGAGCAGTGGCTGGCTCAGGGAGGGGAGCCGGTCTGGTCACCTCCTCCGTGCTCCGACCACTTTGTCATTTTACTGCCCAAATGTGTGCCTTCTTAGTAGCAGAGATAGAAACGAAAGTTACTTTTTCAGCACCTTATTGGGTCTTTTCTCCACTTAAGAGTATTGCTTTTTCTCTTCTCTTGGTCTGGGATGGAGCCGAATGGAGTCTTTCTGAGTCTGAACATCGAGCCAGTGGGTGTGGTGCCAATGTGCTTGAGTGCCAGTGACCATGAACACTTGTGCCCATGAGCCCACAGCCTCACTGGGATGGCCCAATTATGTAAAAGCTCTGAAACACCATAACAACCTGGCCTGGTGTGTACATGGGAGGAGGAAGTTATCCAGGGTTCATTATATTGTTCTAATCACACCATTTACTGTAATGAGACACAAAATTGTGCCAGCTTCACAATTATGATATATATCAGGGCTTAATTGTATATACAAGATGGCCTATTTCATTGAGTCATGGACCAGCTTGTCCATGGACCAGATTTGATTGTAATGGACCAGAGATTCTCATTTCACATGCTTCCCTTTTCTTCCCAACAAAGAAGCATCTAGAACTGATGGACTTATGGGCTGCTGGAGAATCAGCTCACCCCACAAGCCAACATCTCCTGGCTTTCAAAATAATGAGGAAACACTGTGATCCCATGACTAGAGAGCAAAGGAGACTGAATAAATAAAAACAGACATGATAAAAATATCACGGCTTTTGATAGTCCTTGCACACACATCTGGCTTCCATTTGTTGGGATTTTCTCATTTGTTAAATGACCAAAAAGAAAAAAAAAAAAGAGAGAGAGCTAATAAAAATTCTGTGGTTAAAGGTCTCTTAAAAAGTACTAGAAAAGCAAGTTCAGTCTTTGCTGCATTTGTTGCTGATTATGGGTAAAAATGGGGAGAGATATTGACTGTTGTGACTTGGATCTGGACCATGTTGATGAACTCCCAGAGGCTCGGGTGTTTGTCACTGTCTGATGCTCGTGGAACTTGGGCAGGGGAGGGATGGAGGGAGAGGTCCTTGCAAGGACCTTGCTTTGCCATATGAGTTGCTTTCATGAGGGTCACTGTTGCACTCTGGGGTCCATTTCTGGAAATGTCTCCAGTAGTCAAAAGCATGTTACCAAAGACGCATCTCACGGGAGGGAGGAGGTGATGAGGGAAAGATGCAAGGGGAGAAGGAAGGATGAATGAGACTCCTCCACTGTGTCCCCGGGTACCAGGTGTTGGGCAGCAGGACCAGTGGCGACCCTCCGCCCCACTGGCAGGCAGAAAGATATCTGGTTTTAGAGACCGCTTTTTCTACCTAGAACTACCAAAAGACTCCCGCAAAAATCTGTGTAGCCCAGTCTGGGTAGTTGGCAGCTGCTCTTTGTTTATGCTCTGAGACCCTAACTCTAGGGAGAAAGACTGACCTACCTGTTGGGCAAGCAGTGTCACCTGATACCAAGTTATTTCCCCCTCATTCATTAGTTCATTCATTCATTCCTTGTATTAGCCTCTATATGTGCCTTGACAAGTGTTAAGGCTCCAGAAATACACAATGAAGTAGACATAATGCTGTCAGGAACTTCGTAGCTCAGTGGGAAAGTGGTCATTGTTGTTTAGTTGCTAAGTCATGTCCAACTCTTTCGTGAGTCTGTGAACTGAAGCCCGCTAGGCTCCGTCTGTCTATGGATTTCCCAGCAAGAATACTGGAGTGGGTTGCCATTTCTTTCTCTAGGAGATCTTTCCAGCCCAGGGATCGAATCCAAGTCTCCTTCCTTGGCAGGTGAATTCTTTACCTCTGAGCCATCAAGGAGTACAAGAAAATACACAATACTTGGGAGAGGTACTATCTTAGCTGAGGTTTCACAGAGGCAGGTATAATAATTGCTGCCTGGTTGGGAATGAGTCTGTACAGGAGATGATGCTTGAAGTAGCCAGAGAAATTCACCAGGTGGATGAGTTGGAGAGAGAGTTTTTTTTTTTCTTTTTTTCTGGCCCAGGGATTTGGGTCATTAAAGGCAAAGAAACCTGAAGTAGTCAAGGGGTTTGAGAAGGCCACAGGCTGAGCACATATAAACCAGTTTCTAATGAAATGTACTGATCATCCAACTCAGTCCAACCAACTCAATACAGTGAATGCTTTTGGATTCTCATCTAGGGTTCTGTCCAGGTGTCTAGTGTCTGTCGCGACGATGCAGGTGAATGGAGATGCATATGTAAGACTCAGGCTTTGTCCAGGAGGAGTTTCAAGTTTCAGGGAGGCAAAAACAGGCAGATATCCTGTATGACAAGGGTCCCTAACACCGGCCATGGACTGGTACTGGCCCGTGGCCTGTTAGGAGACAGGCTGCACTGTAGGAGGTGAGCAGAGGGTGAAACTGAAACCATCTCCTGCCTGCATTACCCTCGGCCCATGGAAAAACTGTTTTCCACAAAACTGGTACCTGGTGTCAAAAAGGTTGGGGACTGAGGTGGACTGTGGTTAGTGTGTTAGGGAGGCCCAAAGAGATAATTATAGGAAACAGAGGAGAGGATGAGGAGTCCAAGAAGGTTTCCTATGAAAGGATGAATTAGATTTGGACCCTGGAGGATGAAAGACAGAAGACATCCCCCTAAGCCGAGGAGAATGCATGAACAAGGTTATGGAAGGCAGGCTATGAGAGTTTATGTTTACTGCATATTTACCTTCCCAAACAGTCTCAGAATCAGGTTATGCATCAGAATCCTCAAGAGAATTAAAGAGAAATTTCTGGAATTTCCCCCTTCAGAAATTCATATTTCAGGTGGAACATACATTTCAATAAAATCCCCAGGGAATTCTGAAGTGCAGCACATGGGTGGGATTCCACCGAATGGCGAGCAAGGACAGGGTTTGGGCTTGCAGAGATATGAGCCCTAACCCAGGGATTTGCTTCCTAATCAGCTGGTCATTTGGGACAAGATGCTCAAATGCTCTTAGGCTCACGTTTCTTGTTGTCAAAAGTGACAGAACCTAGGGGGTGGTGGTCAAAATAAATGAGATGACACTGGTCACACTGCTAAAGTAATTTCTGGCCCTAAGTAGGGGGTGGATAAATCAGTTTTCTTCCTGTCCTGGGTTTAGGGAAAAGACATTGTCTTCTGGGGAAGTAAAAGTGCCCAAGAGGCATAATTCTCGGCCTTAAGAAAGGACCAGTCACAGACAGCCAGGGCATTTGTGTTCTGGAATAAATTGTCAGGCACAAGGAAGACTCCTAGACCACTGGCATCTTTTTCTTGCCTTAGGTAATGCCCCAAATTCTCCAGCTATGAACTTTAATCACGGGGAAAGGACAGGGTAGAACAAATTGAAATGAGCATTGATTGAGCATTGACATATAAACACCTCTATGGCTGATTCACTGCGTTGCGTAACAGAAACCAACACAACAATGTAAGGCAATTTTGTGTGTGTGCTCAGTCATGTCCAGCTCTTTGGAATCCCATGGACTGTAGCTCACCAGACTCCTCCATCCATGAAATATTCCAGGCAAAAATACTGGAGTGGGTTGCCATTTTCTCTGTTAGGGTATCTTCCAGACCTAGGGATTGAACACACATCTGCACTGGCAGGGGATTCTTTACCTCTGTGCCACCTGGGAAGCCCCTAAAGCAATTATACTCCAATCAAAAAGAAAAAGTAAAAAGAAAAAAAAAAGGCATTAAAGTGGCTTTTAATATGTTCAATGAGTATACACATACCACTAAGGAATGTTAGTGGGTTTAAGTCCTTATGTACTCACACTTAGGTAAGAGTTAGTGAAGTACAGTAGTAGTGGCTGAATGTAACTGTAACAGGGAGTCAGCTTTCCAAGTTTGCAATGTAATGATCTAAGTCCAGTGGTTTGAGTTTTCTTTTTTTGTGATACTCTGTAGATGGAGCCGCCATGTTTGGTGGTACTCTGAACAACCCTGGGAAGAGTCATCCTCATAGTCTACAATGTGAACGGTATCTCCTAAGCTTGTGCAGTGTGTGACCTGCACCACTGTCTATGGTGGCTCTATCTAAGGGATTCCTTAGAGTTGACTTTGGAAGGAGGATAGGGATGCTGGCAAGTAGATGTTGCTGTAGTCCTCACTTGCCTTTAGAAAAGTCCCGTGGTAGTAAGTGGGATTTGGTGGAAGGTCTTCTTTAACGATAAAGACAGATATAAGCCAACGCCCTGGTCAGTCTCTCCATTGTGCAGCTGGAGAACGAAAGTCGCATTGTGAGAATGGGGCCAACCAGGATTCCCTGGCTGGGGGGATGGGGGTAGGGCAGGCATGTGGGGTAGGGCTGCAGAACGCCAGGGCAGGAAGGAGGCTCTGGCCAGGGCAACCTCACAGAAAAGACAGCCGTGTCATCAGTAGAGACCTATGCCTACCTGGGGAGAACTTCAGTGACCCTTGCTACCCAAAGTTGTCTAGCATCAAGGCCTTTTAGAACTGCCTGTCATTCTGCTCAGGGAGCAGATTAACAGAGGTCCATCTAGGGTGGACCCCAGGCCTGAGAGTGTGCCCATCAAGGCCAGCGAGAGGTTTTGAAGAATCCACTTCCCCTTTTCCTGCTGAGTTATGAGAAATGAAGAGCACAGAGGCCTAAGAGCCAGGAAGACAGGCTGAGGCAACTCTTGGAGGAAAAGGAAAGTGAGACCGGGGGCAGGAGTGGGTGGGATGGGGCTGCCCCTCCTCCTCCCGCCTCCTCAGAGCTTCCTGCTGGACTGACTGCCTCTGAAAGTCTCTCTGGGAGCCCGAGTCTGATCCCGGGCCCGGGCTTGAGCCCGCCTGTGGTCGGCCTCCCAGACTGGGGGCACCTCTGGGCCTGCCTGCGGGTCTGGTTCCCTTGCCCCACAGCTCCTCTGGGAAAGCAGAGGTGAGGCGGGCCGGCCCGGAGCACTTTCGGGCAGCAGTGACTTCAGTGTTTGTCCCCAAAATAAATGCGCCACAGACAAGACAGTGTGGTCAGGGGCTGAGGAGTTACTGTAAATACCAGCCCCGGGCTTCCTATTTCTGTTTCTCTGACTCCCTGGGGGGGCAGGCACTGGCCAGCTCCTCTCCAGCGCAGTCTCCTCTGTCTGCTGCATCCAGGGAAAAGGCTTGGCCTGGACCTTCCCTAGTGAGCCAGCCCAGGAACACTTGGAGGATTTGGAGCAGGGACCCGGCCCTCCAAGGGGCTTTATGCCCAGGGTCTGACTTCCCCCGGGGCTCAGACACTGACAGTTGGGCCCGGAGCTGTCTACACTCTTCCATGAGCCTCACGACAAGCCCCAAACATTGGAGAACAAAAAGAGTTACATTCATGATGTACTTAGTGCATGACAGGTGTTTGCCTCAGTCATAGGATGGAGATCAAGACAAGAGCATAAAGGTCCTTGCCCAAGTGCACCCCATCAGTAAACAAAGTTCAGCTCCAGTATCCAGGTTCTAGACCTACATTCTGACCTCCTTCACAGGGAGGATGAGAAGGACCTTGTTCTACTGAAGGAGGAAAAACTGGCCAAAGAGAAGTAAAGTCATCTGTGGGAGGACAGGGAGCTCATGAGTAAGAGAGGGAGATTTGAATCTAAGTTACCCAGAGCTTCCCTGATAGCTCAGTTGGTTAAGAATCCATCTGCGATGCAGGAGACCCTGGTTCGAGTCCTGGGTTGGGAAGATCCACTGGAGAAGGGAAAGGCTACCCCTTCCAGTATTCTTGGGTTTCCGATGTAGCTCAGCTGGTAAAGAATCTGCCTGCAACGCAGGAGACCTGAGTTCGATCCCTGGATTGGGAAGATCCCCTGGAGAAGGGAAAGGCTACCCCCTCCAGTATTCTGGCCTGGAGAATTCCATGGACTGTAGCCCATGGGGTGGCGAAGAGTCGGACACAACTGAGGGACTTTCACTTCACTTCACTTCAGTGGATTTCAAAGGTCCTCCCACTGCACTGGGGCACCTCCTAGAGGCAGTACAGTAGCACGCCATGGAAGCTTCTGGTCTGACCCCTTCCCAGCCTCTGAGCAGCCCACACCCTGGGCTGCAGCTGCCTCCGTCTTCTAGGCTGAGCAAAGGATCAATCAGTATTTGCTTCCCAGGTGGCACTAGTGGTAAAGAACTCGCCTGCCAAAGTGAGGGACCTAAGAGATGCGGGTTCCATCCTTGGGTGGAGAAGATTCCTGGAAGAGGGCATGGCAGCTCACTCCAGTATTCTTGCCTGAAGAATCCCATGGACAGAGGAGCCTGGTAGGCTACCGTCCACAGGGTTGCAAAGAATTGAACGTGACTGAAGTGACTTAGTACACAAACAGCATTCATGTACAGCCTCTTGGAGCCTTCTGTGTGGAGTGAGTTTGCTATTTCCTAGGGGAATGACTCTTGCCTTTGGAAGGTTGCTCCCAGTTGTGGTGTTTCCTGCCTCTAAATTCCCTGTGTCTCCCCAAGGTATATCTCCTTCAGAGTCCTGGTACTTCGGAGGAGGCACGCCACATTTGTAAAGTGATTCCTGACAGGAAATCTCACAGTGGTCTCAGAATGTATCTCCCCCACCCAGGAGATGAGCACTATCTCATCCTATTAGTCACCTTGGCTATAGAAAGGAAAACTATAAAGCCCCCAGGTGTTCTCCTTAGTTCAGTTCAGTCACTCAGTCATGTCCAACTCTTTGTGACCCCATGAACTGCAGCATGCCAGGCTTCCCTGTCCGTCATCAACTCCTGGAACTTGTTCAAACTCAGGTCCATTGAGTCGGTGACGCCATCCAACCATCTCATCCTCTGTTGTCCCCTTCTCCTCCTGCCTTCAATCTTTCCAAGTATCAGGGTCTTTCCCAATGAGTCAGTTCTTCGCATCAAGTGGCCAAAGTATTGGAGCTTCAGTTTAAGCATCAGTCCTTCCAATGAATATTCAGGGTTGATTTCCTTCAGAATGGACTGGTTGGATCTCCTTGCAGTCCAAGGGACTCTCAAGAGTCTTCTCCAACACCACAGTTCAAAAGCATCAATTCTTTGGTGCTTGGTCTTCTTTGTGGTCCAACTCTTACATCCATACATGACTACTGGAAAAACCATAGCCTTGACTAGATGGACCTTTGTCAGGAAAGTAATGTCTCTGTTTTTTAATATGCTATCTAGGTTTGTCATATCTTTTCTTCCAAGGAGCAAGCATCTTTTAATTTCATGACTGCAATCACCATCTGCAGTGATTTTGGGGCTCGAGAAAATAAAGTCTGTCACTGTTTCCATTGTTCCCGATCTATTTGCTGTGAAGTGATGGGACCAGATGCTATGATCTTAGTTTTTTGAATGTTGTTTTAAACCAGCTCCTAATGGAAAGTAACTGATAGGATTGCAGATAGGGGAAGAAGAGAAAGGGGTCTGAGTGGACCACATGCAACAAAAGTTGAATGCTGAGTCATTTCTTTCAAGCAGCTGCTGAGGCCAATTGGGAGTCATAATAGCTTCCCGTTCACCCGAGGCACGGGCTGAGACACCAGGCTGCTTTCTGCATATAACAAACTTGTATCTTATCTGAGTTGTGTCTTTGTCTTGGCTGCTATGATGCTCATACAGCAGATTTATACCCAATTGTTAATTTTTGTCAAAAAAGAAATTTTTGAATAGTCTCCTTCCGTTGTCCTCTACATACTGGTTCTTTTGTTTTGGGCAAATCTTCTAAAAAAAAACTTTTAATTTTTTTCTGATCTCATTATAAATCACCTGGGATTCTGACAAAATAAAATATTACACAGTTCTACTTATATGAGACATCTGAAATAGTCAAAGTCATAGAAGCAAAGAATAGAAGGGTGTTTTCCAGCGGCTAAAATGGAAAGTTGCTAATAAAGGGGTACACAATTTCATTTCTGTATGATGAATACATTTTGGAGGCCTGCTCTCCAAGGTTGTGCCTGTAATTAACAATATTGTACACTTCAAAATCTGTTAAGAGGGCAGAGGAAAAACGTTGTGACTAGTATGTGGCAAGTACCCTAGAGTTTATGTCCCTATTCAGTATCCATTCCTGATTTGTTTACTGATTTCTCAAAATTTGGTGAGCCCTTCCCACATGCCAAGATGCCATTCTCCATGCTGGGGAGACTTTGGTGAACATGGCCACGGTCCCTGTCTTTCAGGGCTCAATATACAGAGTGGGAGTCAGTTGCTAAACCTGTAAATTTCACACACACACACACACACACACATGCAGGCACATGCACACACTCTCACGTTGCTTTACCAAGAGAAAAGGCCACAGCTTCCAGGAATCAGGAAAAGAAAGCACAGTGGGCTCAATGCAACAGTAGGTAGGGCGATGGACTCAGCCTCGTTCCCCCAGGACTTTCCCGGGTTCAGCACTGAGAGTCCCAGGTTGCCCAGGAAGCAGAGCTGATCCTCTCAATGACCTTGAAATCTTCTGAAAAGCAAAAATGTGCTGATTGGCAGATCTCATCTGAGCTACTGCATCTAAACCTCTGGGGTTGGGATCCAGGAATCTCATAAGTTGTCTCGGTGGTTCTGAGGAAGCCAGTCCACTGTCAGGCAAGGTGGTGGGTGAGAGCAGCCCCTGGGCCCCTGCCCATCACTGTGAGAATCCTGTTCAGAAGCAGTGACTAAGACATATCTCTAAGATGGGTTTTCTTAGGGGAGGAAAGATGGAGGAGGGGTGGGCAGAAATTCTGAACACTTCTGTCCTGAGACCCAGAACTGGTAGAGGGTGGGGGTAAGGGTGGCTTGTCAAGCCCATGTTGCCAGCTAATATTAAGGGAATAAGAAATTGGATTTTCTTGTGGGGATCTGTAGGTTTCTACAAGGGGCTTCTTGGATAGAAGCTTCAGGAACTATCAGGGCTGGTCTGGAACTCATTCATCATGCATTCTGCATTCATCAGGCATTTACTGGACACTTGTTAGGTGCCGTATGCTGGGAACCCATGGTGAGCCAGGCTGATGGAGTCCCAGTTCCCTCCAAGGTGGAGTTTCCATTCTGCTGGGCTCAGTAAAGAACAGAAAGGTCAAAACCAGCAGATGGCATGTGATGTTTGGATGCTTTCCATGTGCCCCTCTCCAGATCCATTTCCCACACTGCTCTGTTTCAGGAAGCTGTCCAGTCACCTGGCGGGGCTTCCTCCTCCTCCTCTGGCTTTTGCTTGGATTGGCTGGTGGGAGGCACGGGGACCATAAGAAATGGGTGTGGAGTCAGTATAATTGATGCCCTGGCTTCCTCCTTGCAGAGACCCTGAGGGCTGGCCACCTCCCTCCAGCATGGCTCCTCCTGCCCAGTGGTCCTCTCTATCAGCTACAGCTGCTCTCCCCAAGTTCCTGCAACTGCTTGCTCCCCTGTAGCTTGGGAAGGTTAAGGCTCCTCAGTGATCCTAGCCCCCACCCCGTGCTGCACTAGCTCTTCCAGGACTCCTTCATCTTGCTCTCACTCTTGGGAATGTCCCTTTAATAAACTCTCCTCAATTACCCCCATCGAGTGCACCATCTGTTTCCTCCCAGAGCCCTCCCTGCTGCAATCCTGAAGTGCCCCCTCATTTCAGAAGAGCAGCTCACTTCTCCAGACAAGAGTGCTGCTGAATTTTAAAGAGGATTCCACATCTATGCTAAAGGAACATCAAAGGTACTATTGTATCAGTGAGGTTTGTTTTGTAAAACGATGCGCTGACCATTAAGAAATGTACATGGCTAACAAACTGGAAAAATTCTCTTCCGTGGAATAAAATAAAGGTAAGTTAACAATGAGATCTGAAAGTTAACCTCTCAAACAAGCCCTGTTCCTTCCTTTCACTTAAGGAAATGTTATCAAGAGCCTGAATAGTTTTTTTATTCTTCTGCCTCAAACAATTCTTTGGTTAAGAGTTTCTGCTGATGGAAATATTCAGAAACACAGAGATTTATGGACAAACAGGTTCATCACAGGGTTATTTAACAGTGAAAATCATGGAACAGTATAAATATTCTACCAAAGAAGGTTGGCTAAAGAAATTGTATTACGTCTAGAAAGAAAGTGATTATGTATGTAGTCTCAGACAAAACCCCTTCTGGTTACACACTCCATCACAGTGCTAAATGCACTGTGTATGTGGACTCATCTAGGCTTCTCAATGGAAGCCTTGGGAGGCATGAGCATAAGGGAAAATATTCAATGAATGATTAATATATAATATTGTACATTATCTATACTTTAATAAAATAAAAAAGTTAAAAATTACTTTGGAGAAAGACTCATTTAAAGACTCATTAAAGACTAGTAAAAGGATACTTTTAAAGAATATCTAAAATGAAAGAGCATTAATGGTAAAAAATTAAAAAGTAAGAATAAATAAAAAAGATTTTAGAATTTGGATATGAAATTATCCTCATTATTTAAGCATGAAGGATGTATACTACAACGATAAGACTGTACACATCTGAATGATGTGATCGTTGTTGATTTTATTTTTTTCTTTAGTTTTCAAATTATTTGATAGATCGTTATTATCATGTGCCTTTATCTCTCTCTCAGTCCAGAGAAGTCAATTGATGACAATACAAAGACAAAATTTCCTGCAATTACATATCCCATGTACCTGGTGGCTCAGATGGTAAAGCGTCTGTCTACAATGTGGGAGACCCAGGTTCGAGCCCTGGGTTGGGAAGATCCCCTGGAGAAGGAAATGGCAACCCCCTCCAGGACTCTTGCCTGGAAAATCCCATGGACAGAGGAGCCTGGTGGGCTCCAGTCCCCGGGGTCGCAAAGAGTCGGACACGACTGAGCGACCTCACTATACCCTCTGTACATATGTCCATGGACACACAGATACACACACACAGCGACACATGAGCCTAATTTTCATTTTAAAAGAGTACAAAAAGGTACACACAAAAACCCAAGTCTTTCTTCTGATCCATTAGCCTTTGAATGATACCACTGATGAAAAATATCCTTTTGATTCATTGCAGAATACATGTATATGCCAGCAGATTCAAATTTTTTTTTTTTTTTTTTCAAACAAACCTGTATCGACTTTGTTGTCAGAAACTTGTAGCATGCATGCATTTGAAACGTGGGCATTTTTATTGTCCGTCCCTCAAGTGTCAGACTGGGGTCCTGACCTGATTGGGGAGGATCAGGAGCTTAGGCATCAACCCTTGGAGAGGGAGAGAGATTCAGAATTAGGCTTGTGATCATGGACCTGGGATTTAACCAACTAGGATGGAATTTAGAACCTACGCATCTTGCTTCTCAGTTTCCCCATCAGAGTAATGGATCAGATCCTGAGCACCGGACACTTTATTTTGGAATCACAAGCAGCATTAAGACAGCAAAATTGACTTTGAGAGTTCAAGTCTTCCTGGTGGCTGTAGAGTTTCCACGAGCATGGCCGTCAGTCACTTTTCTCTGTTCTTGAAAACTCCGGCTTTAGTTCTTCCCAAGGACACTGATATTCTTGATTTCTTCTATTCCTCAAACCTTCTCCATCTGCTTCCAGGTTCCTCACCTCTCCTTCAAACCAAGCTGAGTGCATTTCATTTACTCTTACTTTTCCCTATCTCCCCTTTGCCCTAGTCCAACTTCCTTAGAATCTGGGTCATTGATTGCACAAAAAACAGGGAACCATGGGGTTGAACATGCATATTGGGCAATACATATAGTGTTCATAAAATTAACTGGAAACTGTTTCTCTTGATGTAGTTCCCTACTCACTGAACTCATGTGACTTTTGGATAAATCACTCACACGCTTGAAGCTTCCGTTTGTCCTATGTGCAAAAGGAGAATGCTACATGTCTTTTGTACAAAGTGATCAAGAATGTGTTAATGTTTGAGAAACTTCCATTTCCTGAGTTCAGAGGAGAGACACACAGTGGGGAGCTCACAGCAGAGACACACAGTGGGGAGCTCACAGCAGTGTTCATAACCAGAAGTCACTGTCCCCAGGGCCCATGAAATCGAGAGCCAGGGCAAGATGTTGACAGGAGTCTGTCCTGAGGTCCCAGGTGGATGCAATGCCAAGCTTCCATCCACAAAGTCCGTAAGTTCATGCTTTTATTTGGGGGTGTTTGTGGAGCTCAGGATTCAAGGTCAGAAAGATTGAGTTGGAGTCCTTGCTCTTTATTAACCTGCTCAATGACCTTGGAAGGCCCTCACATTGTCAGTTTTCTGAGGCATCTTCTATAACGTGGATACTGTCTTCATTCACCAGACAGCTATCGTGACAGTAAGAAGTCGTGGCAGCGACAGTACTTTGTAGATGCTGTGATGTTAGGAAAATGGAAGGCATGTTGTGAACTCAGGGATTAGAAAGTGAGGTCTATGATGGTGAGAATGAAAAGATCCCTTTCTTGATTTATTTACTGAACAAGCACGAAACATATAAACAGTCTTCCTAGGTACCATGCAGTCTTCTAAGTAGTTGATAAATACTGACACATTTAAATTCCTCTAATCACTCAATGAGAAAGATACTAACTTTTTAATGTTTACTAGTTTATTCTATAAC
The DNA here is from genome assembly GCA_006410635.1 of Cephalophus harveyi. Taxonomy (NCBI): domain Eukaryota; kingdom Metazoa; phylum Chordata; class Mammalia; order Artiodactyla; family Bovidae; genus Cephalophus; species Cephalophus harveyi. Next base: position 280,761 of record SJYT01063210.1, on the reverse strand, counting down.
AAGGGATGTCAAAAGGATACAGATGAGCAGTTGGATGAGGAGACATGGAGGATGAGTCCCAAGAACAGAAACTTTCATCCCCTTAGAGTTCAGGAGTACTTCCTAATATATGGAAGGCCAGAAGTTCTCCAAATCCTACTTTCGAGATTTTTATGGAGGCTTCATCATGTAGGCATGATTGATCATTAACTCAACCCGGAGGATGAGAGCAGGTTGGGTGCACTCGAAGTTCCAAGTTTCTAATTAAGGTGTGGCCTGAGAAAGATACAGCTTTTGTCCATATTTTACAGAAGAGAAAACGAGGGCACAGGGAGGTTAAGTAACTTACCCAAGGTCACACAGCAACCAAGAGACAGAGCCAGAATTGGGATCCAGGCTGCCTAGCTCCAGGGTCTACACTCTTTACCATTAGTCCTGCTACCTTCTTTTTTTAAAAAATTATGTTTTAATTGGAAGATAATTGCTTTACAATGTTGTGTTAGTTTCTGCTGTACAACAACATGAATCAGCTCTAAGTATATATATATATCCCCTCCCTCTTGACCCCCCTCCCACTCCCTCTCGCATCCCAGCCCTCTAGGTCTTCGGAGGGCACTGAGCTGAGTCTTGCTGCTTTCTTTTCACTTGTGGTGTTTGGCATAGGAAAGATAGCATGAGATCTAGCACAGACAGCTTGTGCATCTCAGCCCAGTCACTTGCCTGTGTGATCTTGGGGAGGTTAATTCACTTCTTTGAGCCTTGACTTTATCATCCATAAAATGGGCACAAAATTAATGCCCACATCACAGTTTTTGGAGATGTTAAATTGTGGCACACTGTTCAGTCCATGCAGGCACCATGAGAGATCACAGGGAACGTGAGTCAGATTTGTAGGTAGGGCTTTACCAGAACCTAGCCTCGGTCACATACTCGGTTACTGATAGATTTCAGACTTTCCCACGCTCCGCCCTCCTCCCTCCCAGAGTGACCTCTGGTCCACGCCACCTCCTTCAGAGTGTGCGGAACTCTGAACACACAGCTCTGATTACTGCAGATCAGACTAGGGAACCTCTTGTGCCCTTAAACTCCCTCAAGGATGTCTGTTTTCGGGTCCAAGGAGTCAGTTCTCAGAATCCTGTTTCCTTTGGGCTCCAAAGAGTGAACATGGCCCCACACTTCTGTGTCTATTTCCCCTTCCAAAAAATTACCAGCTAATTTTAGGGTTGGAGAGAGGCTCTGATGAGGGCCTGCCCATGTAGGGTTAAAGTTACCAGTGGCCTCTGCCTCTGGCCAGACTCGCTGGGAAGAGCAGCGGCCACTTCCCGAAGCTCAGTGGGGGAGGAACTGGGCCAGGGCAGCGGCCGGGCACAACATTTCCAAGATGTTGGGAGTCCCGCCTCGGCAGATCATGGTTTTTGAAAAAGAGGCAGTGCTTTTTTTTTTTTTTTTAAATCAAGCGTAGCCTGAATCGGTTATACTTTTCACATGATTATAAGTTTAGAAATGGGTTGACATTTGCTATTGCAGAAAATTGACCATGAATCTGCCTTACATGAGGACCCTTTAAAGAATAAATGCTGAGAGATTATCACAATAATAAAAATCATAAGCCAGGCGCAGTTCTTTCCTCTCCATAAAAGATATCACAAACCACATATTGATTTTTTTTAAAGAAAAGAAATGAGAAGAAGCATGTACCAATTAAGAATAAAACTAACAACTTATTACCCTTGGAGCATTAAGGCAAAGAGAGGACAAAAACACTTGCCTTTTTTCCTATATTGAGACATAATAATTAGGCCACTATGTAAATAACCTTATATTAAAACATGAGACAGGCTGTCATTTGCTCAACTTTCTGCCCTGAATCCTAAAAATCAACCAGAACTCTTGGTTCTCCAAATTTTGCAAACCGTTTCACCCTTTTCAGGCTGTTTGAAAACAAAAAATTATCTTTCTCTCTTTTGCATTGCGTAGACTCATCATTAAGACTCCTTTTCTCACCTGTTTGCAAGTTTTGCTGTTGAATAAACTCCTCATTCATTTATTTAATTCCTCAAGCCTTGAATGAGCACAGACTGTAGGGATTACATACAGCATATTAGCATATTATATTTAAATTAAATGGTGAGAAGTTTTACAGAAAAACATTAAGTAGATAAGTGACGGGCGGTTCTAGGACTGTAGCACTAAAATGATAACCATTCCCCCCCCTACCTCCCCCTCCCCCCCGCATTGAGGTAGTAATTAAAAGCAAGTGAAATATTTGAATGCTGACCTGTCACTCATGGTCAGCTAGGCCACCCTGCTTTTTCTTCTTTGGGTGTGCATGTGTGCTATGATTCTTTGCCCAATACATGTTTGCTGAATACATAAGTAAATGTCTCTATGTGTCTGGAAAGTCAGCTCAATCAAGGCAGGATTTACGTGTTTGTTGATGTATCCAGCTCACTGAGAACTGTGTCTGACACATTGTAAGCCCTCAGTTAACGTATGTTGAGTGAATAAGCAATTGTTTTCTGCTCGAGCATTTATTTGACATTTGAAAAGCCTTTCTGTAAGTCTGCTTTATTCTTGTGGACATAGGGTAGGGAAGGAGAAGGCGGGGTGAATTGAAAGAGTAACACTGACATATAAACACTGCCATGTGTAAATAGGTGACTGGTGTGAACCGGCTGTACAGCACAGGGAACTCAGCTCTGTGATGACCTAGAGGGGCGAGATGGGGTGGGGGTGGGAGAGGGGCTTAACAGGGAGGGGAGATAAGCCTACATATAGCTCATTCATGATGCTGTATAGCAGAAACCAACAAGACATTGTAAAGCAATTATATTCCAATAAAAAATAAAAGTAATAATTAGAAAAAAGTCTTTCTCAAGGGGCAGAAACTAAACCAGGTTCTGGAAATTCAGCCACAGACAAGGCTGACCCGAGCTCTGTCTTTTCTGATCTTTCAGGCTAGGGGAGGACAGGAAATTGATCAAGTCAACAAAACACTGCATTTTAAGCAACAGGTTAGAGGGTTTGGGGGATACTGTGCTGGAGGATATAGCAGAGTGCCTCAGCCAGACCTGAGGAGTGAAGGACTGGCGGATTGGTAAATATAGGACTTCCCTGGTGGCTCAGACAGTAAAGAACCTGCCTGCAATGCAGGAGATGCAGGTTTGATTCCTGTGTTGGGAAGATCCCCTGGAGTAGGAAATGGCAGCCCAGTCCAGTATTCTTGCCCAGAAAATCCCATGGACAGAAGAACCTGGTGGGCTACAGGCCAAGGAGTCTCAAAGAGTCAGACATGACTGAGTGACTAACACTTTCACTTTTCACTTTCAAAGATAGGACTGGGGTGGGCGGGCAGCTGAGTTTCTGGGGATGAAAAAGGATGTTCAACAACAGGAAGTGAGAGACAGCAAGGAACCAGGAGGAACTGAGGATGCCATTAAATGGAGGAATTGAAGAACAGGCAGAAGAGAGAGATGGGGCTGGAGGAGAAAGCCAAGGCCAGATTGTTCAGGGCGTTATAAAGGATTTAGATTTAACCTTTAAACCCCGTGTAAAGCCATTGGTGGGTTTCAGGGACCAACACAGGCAAGTTCTTGTTTTGGAAGGATCACTCTGGTTGCCGGGTATTTAAAAGGTGAATTTAAAGAGGAGATCCCAGGTAGAGAGGCAGCTGGGAGAAATATGATTTATCAAGTTGTGTCAACATATGTGCGATTCAGCACCAAATGCCTGCTGATCAAGGATGTAGATTGGTGTCCTGGGCTGGGTAAATTGAGAGTCTACTTTGTTAGGATTTGAAGACTTTGATCCAAATCTCTATATGACCCTGGAAGAATAATCTGGTCTCTGATGCTCTAAGTATCGGTCGTCTTCTGTTGGCTGACAATGGAGTGGGTGAGAAAGGACTTTTTAGTACACAGCACATTGAGCTTCACCTTGATTTATTCATTTGTAGATCTCATCACCTGGCATTCTCTAAAGGTCTTTATTTCCTTTCATTCTAGTAATTTTGAAAGTGTAGTATTGATATTCAGTTCAGTTCAGTCACTCAGTCGTGTCCGACTCTTTGTGACCCCACGGATGACAGCATATCAGGCTTCTCTGTCCTCACCAACTCCGAGAGCTTGCTCAAACTCATGTCCATTGAGTCAGTGATGCCATCCAACCATCTTATCCTCTGTTGTCCCCTTCTCCTCCTGCCTTTAATCTTGCCCAGCATCAGGGTCTTTTACAGTGAGTCAGCTCTTTGCATCAGGTGGCCAAAGTATTGGAGCTTCCGCTTAAGCATCAGTCCTTCCAGTGAATATTCAGGACTGATTTCCTTTAGGATGGACTGGTTTGATTTGCTTGCAGTTCAAGGGACTCTCAAGATTGATATTATGAAGCACTACATTAATATGTCAAGGATAAGGAAAAACATCACATTTAGAATTCATTCATTCAGTCATTCATCACCTATCTATCTACCCACTTACTAATCAAGTGGTTTTCAACTGTTAAGTGAAGTTTCTAGTGTAATTTGTCTTGGATGAGGCCAAGGCATTGATATTTTAAAAAATGTTTGTTTATTGGTTGTGTTGGGTCTTAGTTGCGGTTCGTGGACTCTTTAATTGCGGTGCTCAGGCTTTAGCACATGAGATCTTAGTTCCCTAACCAGGGATCAAAACCATGTCCCCTGCATTGCAAGGCAGATTCCTAACTGCCTGATCATCAAGGAAGTCTCAGCTTTGGCATTCTATTAAAAGTTTCCAAGGGATTCTAATGTGTCCCTAGGAATGAGACTCAAGGTACCATGGAGATGGGGACCTTGGTTCGTTTAACTTCTGCCATATTTCCAGTGCCCTCAGGCAGTGTCTGGCCCAGAAATAATGCTCAATAAACATTTGTAAAGTGTATTAACTTAATCACGCACAGATCAAACATTTATTGAACATCGCCCGATTTTCTCCGATTGATGATGATGATTACCTTGTGTGATTTTCCACAGGCAACCATCAAGTACCATGGTTTAAGAAATTAACGACCACTGAATCACATACTGGAATGAGGTTAGGATATAACATGTTTTATCCTGTCAAGTGATTTCTTCTCAGGTCCTTTGTCCTACTGATGATCACCGAGCGCCTTTGGACTGCCCATGACTTGGGACTAATTCTTGACTCGGAAGGAAGCAGGCATGATGCTTCTTCATTGGGAATGATGCCTATCATTGCGTCAAGACTCTTTGCATACCTTTCAGGTACCACATCTAGCTGCTTCATCACTTCAAACAAATTGCTTGGGTTACTAGTCCAAGTTTCTGATTTCCTTGCTTCGTCTCGCTCTTCTGCCTCTGCAAAGTCTTGCCAGTACCTTATGTATCCCTTCTTCCACCTCTGCTCCCCCATCCTAAGTCCCTGTTGCTGTGAAGAGTGAATTTTTGGAAGCCCAAACCTCTCAAGTTGTGGAGTTGGCTGCCAGAGCTCTCTTGACCCACAAGGCTGTCTAGCTGATGCAGCAGGAGTTTATTTCACTTGACTCCAATTTAACTGTCCTGAGCCCCTTCCTTATATTGCCAAGAGATTTCCTAATAGATCTGTAGCCCTGCAATTCAGGCAATTATTCACGTATTCCCCCACATCATTAGTTTTATGGAACACTGCCAGGGGGCATATTTTTCTTTCTTGGGACTCCAGAGAATAAAGGAAATAGAACTCTTACCATGAAGTCATATTAAGGAGTTTATTTCTCAGAAAATACCCTATAGCACTTTTATAAAACCTTACATAGAGGGACTGCATTTAGGAGAATTATTTTTACCTCACCTGCTGCCCTGGGATTCACTGTCCAGGCCTCCAGCCTTTTAGAGGACGGCTTTAGAAATTTTCTGTAGTATCTACTGACCATAAAGGGGCGCCCAAGATTATGGTAGGGAGACTGTAGTTCATGTTGAGTCTTCTGGGGTTTAAGTAGAGTGGCTATGTAATTTAAACATCCAAACGTATGCACTTTAGGGAAGGAGTGTTATTTTTAATTATATTGAGGTGTAAATCAAAATTGTGCAGACCCACTGGGACACATGATTACCGTAGACTCACTGCTTTAATCCCACAGCTTCTGAAATTTCCCTCCCTGGGTCTGACTGATAGAGTAAAAACACAGGAATTTAGCCAAAATATTAGATTGTAACTCAAAGTAGTGGTTTTCACTATTTAACTGGAGAACAAAGGATGATGGGATATATCAGTTAGCTCTTGCTGGAAAATGCTGCATAACAAACCACTCCCAAACTCAGTGTCTTAAAGCAACAATCATTAATTCTCACTTTTCTATCCGCAGGTCAGTTCACCTATGCTGAGCTTGAATTCAGGCTACAGCCTGGGGACCTAGCTCTGTTTTACAAGTCTCGGCTTATCCATGGACCAGTGGGCCAGCTGGGACAGGCTCTTCTCACAGTGAGGGCAGAAGTCAGACAGAAGCACCTGAGGGGAAACCTGAGTTTCTCCTAACATCGAGGCTTGTATTGGTACATTGTCACTTCTACCCACATTCTCCTGGTCAAAGCAAATCCTATGGACAAGCCCAACCTTAGTAGGGCAGGGAAATACACTCTGTGTTGGATGAGAAGTATGCCAAAGGCACATACAGGAAGGGATCAAGAATTGGAAGCAATAGTGCAATCCATCTTGGGGGATATTAGGCTAAAGGGGGTTTGCTCTTCCAGACCTCTAGTGGGGGGTGGATTAGTTGAGTTTATTCAAACAGATGCCGGCTAAGAAGGAAAAAGGAAGTGATCATAGGTCAGTTTTGTCTACTGGAAGCAGGATGCAGAGAAAGGGGGCTCACTTGTATTGAAAATATGAATATCTTAAGAGGAGAGAGTAGAGGGGGAAGAGATGGACAGAGATCCTCATGATTCCGAATATCATCCATGCTGCTCTGGTAAGTATGGCCCATGGATGGATGGACTCTCTCCATTCACCAGTCAGATGAGTCATTTTTCTTCCCTTAGGATGGGGGCAGTGAGAGAATGGGGAGAGGAATGGCAAACGTTCATGACTATTGCTCCTTTCTGAGGAGGGGAGGCAGGTATCTTCTGGCTAGGGAGTAAGAGAAGAAGCGCTCCGACTCACAGATGGAGCATGGACTCACAGGGCACCGCCAGGTGGATGTCTGCGACGTGGCTGGCGAGGGCTGGCCTTCCCATTCCTTGGCCCCTTCTCTAGTAACCTTTGGACAAGCACTGCTGTGGCCCCTGTGATTCTAAGTCACTTCCTGCAGGGCCCCCCCCGCCCCGCTTCGTGCCCAGGTGTCTGGCCCTGAGACCTTGCCTACCTGCTGTTAGAGCCTGCATGGTCTCCTTTCAGGTAGGTGATAACAGAGAGCTTGTTAATCAGACAAACTAATCATGCTGATTAGGCCTGGTTCAAGCATGGATCATCCCTTCCAGGGAATCTCATGTTTAATATTTACACCAATTAAAAGGCTCTGAGGGAATGACTTACATGGCAGGAGGGATTCAGAATCAGAGGAGGGAAGGTTAAAGGGAGGTATTTTGGAAGGAGATTTCAGGGCCAAGCACATCTCGCCCCACAGATGACGGGACTGGTCCAAGTTCAAGGCTGCTAAGACAGTTCAGTTTAGTCTCTCAGTCGTGTCCGACTCTTTGCGACCCCATGGACTGCAGGACGCCAGGCCTCCCTGTCCATCATCAACTCCTGGAATTTACTCAAACTCATGTCCATTGAGTAGGTGATGCCATCCAAACATCTCATCCTCTGTCATCCCCTTCTCCTCCTGCCTTCAATCTTTCCTAGAATCAGGGCCTTTTCAAATGAGTCAGTTCTTTTTTGGCCACATCAGGTGGCCAAAATATCAGAGTTTCAGCTTCAGCATCAGTCCTTCCAATGAACACCCAGGACCGATCTCCTTTAGGATGGACTGGTTGGATCTCCGTGCAGTCCAAGGGACTCTTCAAGAGTCTCCTCCAACACCACTGTTCAAAAGCATCAATTCTTCGGCGCTGAGCTTTCTTTATAGTCCAGCTCTCACATCCATACATGACCACTGGAAAAACCATAGTTTTGACTAGACAGACCTTTGTTGGCAAAGTGATGTCTCTCCTTTTGAATATGCTGTCTAGGTAGACAGTACTGGTGTTGGTTATGCAAATGGAGAGTTCAAAGTCTCAGAGGAACCAAGAGCGATGGCTCCTGGTCGTCAGGTCCTGTAGATTCCTCACTGTCCCTTTCTCTCTGTCTCTGTGTCACTCTCCTGCTTCAGGCCTCATCTTCTCAAAATTGGCCTCTTGCAATGATTTCCTAGTTAATCAGTCAGACTTAATCTCTACCTACTATGTATTACAGCTAGAGTGGCCGGTTCTGGTTCTCATTATTTACATCAGTACAATATTAAAAAATACAGAAAGGTATATTGCATAGTTAGATAGATATTATGGCTAACACCCTTATATTTGCCATGCCAAATCAGCAGATACTCACTTTCTGCCCTGTTCCATCTATCTATCTATCTATCTATCTATCTATCTTTTCATTCAATCTATGTCTCTATCCTCTAGCAAGCATCTGCCTATCTATCTGTATCATCTATCAATTATCTATCTAAATTTCATCTATCAATTATCTATCTATCTAATCTTTCTCTTTCCCAATCATTTTTTATTAAAACATAACATACAGGAGGAAAGCCAGTTTTTCTGTAATTGTACACCTGTGGAATTTTCACAGAAAGAACTTAGTCATGTAACCAACACTACATGTAAACAGAGCATTCCCAGCCTCCCCTTATGCCTCCTTCTGGTTATCTGTCCTCCTCACCCCCTCAAGAAGGGAATCACTATCCTGAATCTAACAGCATAGCCTGGTTTGTGAACTTTCATTCATTATGTAAATGCAGCCTCACAATACATGTTTTGTGTGTTGTATTTATTTTGTATCTTCTTTCTTAGAAAGACATTTTTAGAGATAAATGGGACATCGCCTATGTTTCAGTTCTAATTCTTTTTTCTTCCCCAAAGACAACCACACATCATCGGTGTGATACATATTCAATTCATGCCTTTGTATGTTTACATATGTGTATAACATTCACTTCAGATGTGTTTTGTTTTTATTAAAATAAATGGCTTCACAATGTAAAGAATTTCTGCCACTTGCTTAGAGCATAGAGTGTGCTTCCTAAACCACACAACACAACAGTCCATGTATTTCTCTCCCTTTTGGTATGCTCCCCTGCTCCCAGACTGTGGGGTCTTGGAAGTGGGGACAGGGTTTGATTCTTCCTTGCGTCGTGTGAGTCTGACACTATGTCTGATGTTCCTTTATAAAAATTGGGTGAATAAATGGCTGATGGGATGAATGAACAGATGAACAAAATCTCCCCACATCATGGAGAACTTGAAAGTCCAGAACACACAGCCCCTCCTCCATTGGTCCCCTTTTGGGGGGAAGGTGTTCTTATTACTCTTTTTCCCGTCTTGGCTGCTTTTTTCAATGTCTGTCTATAAAAGTCCCTGAAGCCTTAAGTCTCTCAGAAAGCCCAGGAGAAACATTTGACTTCATAAAATGTACCTTCAGAAGAGGTCAACATTTCAGAGCTGGGTAAGATCTCTGTAGCTGGATTCCTGATGTGTTTTCCTGACACCAGGGACAGTGGCCTTCTTCCTGGTGTTTTCTTTAAACAAAGTTATCCTTGTGGTCTAAGGCAGTTATATCATTAAATTCACGTCTCAGCACATTGATGAAGCATCACATCATCTGAGCTGACCAGCTCTGAGGTTCCTGTTCATGTTGGCTCCTCCAGCCTCTCCAGGGGTGAGCTCAGTACCCAAGGAAGATGAGTCGTTGATGTTCTGAGGGGGAACTCTTAGGACATCATGGGTAAAGAAAAACTGGTCCCATCTGACGAGCTTTACCACTGCTGACAGCACTTGGGACCCCAGGGGTGTAGCCACAGGACTTAGGTTCCTGTTGTCTCTCCTGTGTGTGTGGGTATATGTGGTTGCTTCAGTTGTGTCTGGCTCTGGGACCCTATGGACTGTAGCCCGCCAGGCTCCTCTGTCCATGGAATTCTCCAGGCAACAATACTGGAATGGGTTGCCATTTTCTCCTCCAGGGGAAATTCCTGACCCTGGGATTGAACCCATGTCTCTTATGCCTCCCACATTGACAGGGGTTTCTTTATCACTAGTACCACCTGGGCTTTAAATCACCGGCAATGCGGGAGACACAGAAGATGCGAGTTGGATACTTGGGTGAGGAAGATCCCCTGGAGGAGGGCATGGCAACCCACTCCAGTATTCTTGCCTGGAGAATTCCATGGACAGAGGAGCCTGGCGGGCTACAGTCCATAGGGTCCCAGAGAGTCAGACACGACAACTGAAGTGACTGAGCAGGCAGGCAGTCCCTCCTGTCTCCTCCCTTCCCCAGGATTCAGCCTCTGTCTTCATGGAATAAGATCTTGGTTGTGCCACTTTCTGGATGATTTGAATAAGCCTATGACCTCTCTGGGCCTCCCCTGTGGCTCAGCTGGTAAAGAATCCGCATGCAATGTGGGAGACCTGGGTTCAATCCCTGGGCTGGGAAGACCCCCTGGAGAAGGGAAAGGCTACCCACTCCAGTATTCTGGCCTGGAGAATTTCATGGACTGTATAGTCCATGCGGTTGCAAAGAGTCAGACACGACTGAGCGATTTTCACCATCACCCATGATGTCTCTGATACCCAGTGTCCTTAACTGGGCTGTAATATTACTTACTTCACACATTTGTTGGGAGAATTAAACTATGAGCAGTAAAGGAGATGAAAATGTCTTGCTCCCAGATGGCACTCATGGTATTTTTCTACTTGTATACACAGGTAGGCAAAACAATAGAAACACATACAATAGACGTGGTAATATACCTGCTTGCCTGTTAAGTGTTTTTTAGTGTCTGACTTGCTTTCTAAACATCTTTTTATAAGCATTTTCCAGACTCATTAAAAACACCTGCTCTACATTGCTTTTGATAGTTGCATAATATTCTAACATCTGGTTGCATTGTAAGTACACCTAACCATTTCCACACTGTGGACCATGTTGTTTATTTTTAACTTTTTTATCAAGGAGGGTCAGCCCAGCCTGATTTTGCCTTAAATTTTTTTTTTTTTTAAACTCATTTGCAAGGAACATGGTTTTCATTATTTTTGCTTTGCTTTGTTTTATTTTCTGCTTGGGATACTTGTAATTTATTTTTTCATTTCTGTCAAGCTGTGCATTTCTTTTTATTATTACTAATTGTGCTTGGTACAGCATATGCCATTTTGTTTCACAATCTTAGATCTTTTTTTATTTTTTTTTTCCATTCAGGAATGTTGTACTATAGATTCGATTGGCATTTCAGTGTCACTACTTTTTAAACAACTTTTTAAGGATCACATCTCTTTTTTTGTGTGTGAATTGGATCACTTTTCTCTCTTCCTCATACATGCCATCTGCAGTCTCATTATTTTCAACTTTAGATTCTGAAAGATATATCTCAAATTTACTGTTTCTCTGAAATTCAGTTTTCTGTGGTATAAATTCTGCTCTTTCTTCCTTCTGATGTAAACTGTGATTCTAAGAATGCGTTTACAGCTTTCTGGCCTGCTTGGATATCTCAGCCAGACGTCCCTTCATCTTAGCTTGCATTTTGCTTTATTTTCCATCTCCTTTCCTCCTCTAGAAGCCATGTTATCTTATAATTTATCGAGAACAAAATATACAGATTTTCTGAGAATTTCTTCAATTTTTTTAAGTAAACAAATTTAAAGACATGCCTTTTCTCCATGTCTTTGGGACACACTTTTACTAGAGCAATACTTGACAAATTATCATCTGTGGGCTAAATCTGGTGCTTTCCCTGTTGTGGTAAATAAAGTTTTATTGGAACTCAGTCATATTCACTCACTTATATGTCATCTATTGGAGAAGGCAATGGCACCCCAGTCCAGTACTCTTGCCTGGAAAATCCCATGGAGAGGAGCCTAGTAGGCTGCAGTCCATGGGGTCGTGAAGAGTCAGACATGACTGAGCGACTTGACTTTCATTTTTCACTTTCCTGCTTTGGAGAAGGAAATGGCAACCCACTCCAGTGTTCTTGCCTGGAGAATCCCAGGGACGGCAGAGCCTGGTAGGCTGCTGTCTCTGGGGTCGCACAGAGTCGGACACGACTGAAGCGACTTAGCAGCAGCAGCAGCAGCATATGTCATCTATGACTTAAACCCTACAGTGTAATTACAACAGAGACTGGGTGGCCCCCCAAATCTAAAATATTACTCTCTGGCTTTTTAAGGAAAAAGTCTGCCAACCCCTGTGATAGTCTCCACTGTTAAATCACTGTTAAAGGAAGAAGTTATTTCTAACTTTATCGTTTGACTCTGGAGGGCTATCTATCACACTCTGTCTGGAGATGCTGATAAAGTTTGTCCTCTCAGATTTAAATTAGAGCAAGGAGCATACCATCAGGATACTTGTGGGAAACAGATAGCAAAGTCATACTGGATAATTGATAAAAGATTCATTAAGGGACTATTTCCAAAGAGTGGGAAGAGTTCAAGGACTCCATAAAGGGGTGATGAAGGACCCCAAGTCTAGTAGCTTACTACCATAGTCTGAAGGATTCAGGGGAGGAAGGGAGGGATACCACTATCCAGAGAGAATAACTGAGTGGAGAGTTGCCTGATCAGAGTTGTGTCTTTGGACTTCCCCAGCGGTCCAGCCATGAAGACTCCACTGGGATGATCGCGGCTTTTAAAAAAAAAAAAAATTTTTTTTTTTTACTTATTTATTTTTATTTTTGGCTGTGCTGGGTCTTCATGGCTGCTCGCAGGCTTTTCTCTAGTTGCGTCGGGCAGGGACTACTCTTCAGCTGCGCTGCGTAGGCTTCTCGTGGTGGAGAACAAGCTCTAGGGCACGTGGGTTCAGCGGCTGCAGCTCCCGGGCTCTAGAGCACAGGCTCAGTGTTGTGGTACATGGCTTAGTTACTCCATGGCATGTGGGATCTTCTCGGACTGGGGATCGAACTCATGTCTCCTGCACTGGCAGGCAGATTCTTTAGCACTGAGCCACCAGGGAAGCCCTGAAATGGGCATAGGTTTGATCCCTGCTCAGAGAACTAAGATCCCACATGCCCTGCTGGCGTGACCAACAACAACAAAGAAAAGAGTTGCAGCTTTTAATAGAGAGATGCCTTTAAATCACAATGACTAGTAGGGAGGAAGGCAGAGCAACAAATGTTCTCATCTCACTCTTCTGTCCTAGGGTGCCATGTTTCAGTTCCGTTCAGTTCAGTCACTCAGCCACACTGGTGCCTCCCAAAGGCTGAAGTCAACCAGAAACCAGGGGACAGAGGATTCATTTATTGCATCTCACACAAGTCTGTCTTGTAGGGGCGCAGCTCATAGCAAGTGAGTGAAAGACATCAGCTCTTGGAGTTTATGTGTGTAGACTTTCAATCAGAGCTATCTAATAGAACTTTCTACCATGATGGAAATATTCTGTACCTATATTGACTAATATGCTAGCCACTAGTCCTAAGTGACTGTTGAATCCTGGAAATGTGGCTACGAGCTTAGAAACGGGATCTTTAGTTTTAACTAATTTTAATTTAAACCTACCTAGAGCTAGTGCCTGGCCTATTGGACAGCACAATTCTAGGCGGACGTCTGCTTTCCAGTATGCACTGACTGTCCCAGGATATTTTATTCCCCAGTTCTATAATTATGAAATAGATGCTTCATTTATGAACATTCTGAGATAGTCTCTCATTTTCCAGAAATAATATCTGAAAACTCACAGCCCCTAAGGAACATAACTTCTGGGCTTCCTTTTATGACTTTGTCTGCCTAACATCCCACCTTAGACATCTTCCCCTTCTCGCCTCTGTGTGGTCCTATAATAGTCTCTCAATTGAAATGTAGGAGCATTCCTGATGGTCTCAGGGAGAATAATTTTTAGAAAACTTTTTGAACACAATATAGCGTGTCTGTTTTTTAAATCAGCAAAGTTCTGGAGTCTCTGCTTGTGAACCAGGATTTGACAGTACTTACACCAACTCGATGGACGTGAGTTTGAGTGAGCTCTGGGAGTTGGTGATGGACAGGGAGGCCTGGTGTGCTGCAATTCATGGGGTTGCAAAGAGTCGGACACGACTGAGCGACTGAACTGAACTGAACCAACCTTAAGATTCTTCTTCAGAAATTAAGATGTGCCATCAAGAACGACTTAATTTTATCAGTTCCCTTCCACCAATAGAGTTAGTAAAACTTTTGCTCCGAATTAGACATTTGGCAGAAATTAACACAACATTGTAAACCTACTATGAAAAAGTGTTAGTCTCTTAGTCATGTCTGACCCTTTGCAACCTCATGGATTGTAGCCTCTGTCCATGGAACTCTCCAGGCAAGAATACTGGAGAGGGTTACCATTCCCTTCTCCAAGGGTTCTTCCCAACCCAGGGGTAAAACCTGGGCATCCTGCACTGCAGGCAAATTCTTTACTGTCTGCACCATCAGGGAAGCCCAAGTCAACTATACTTCAATTAAAAAAAAAAGAATTGAAGACTTGGTTGATAATTCTTCTTACTCAGAGTGTTCATGTGTATTTTAGCGTAAAACTGGAAGAGGTCGTATCAGGGACTGGCTGTGTGACTTCTATTAACCCCAGAGTCTCCCCTCCCAATTTTTTCTTTATGATTGTCACAGTTGCTGCTGAAAACAGAGCGTGATTTTGAATGTGCATAATCTCATATCTGATGCAAAATTAATATCAATTGCTTGATTTTCACACTGAGACGTTAATTACTATTTGTTTTGTATTTGCATTCACAGGTATCTGTGGAGGGAAATTAGCATACTCTGTTGTTAGACTATTATTAAAATGACAGTTGGGAAAATATTTGAAAAATATTGTCTTTTCTTGTGTTTTCCTTTTCGGCATTGCTGTTATTGCTTTTTATCTTTCTGGTGACTTCTGTTGGTTACATGATTTTGAAATTTCAGATCATTAATGGAAACCATTCT
Source organism: Cephalophus harveyi (assembly GCA_006410635.1). Lineage (NCBI taxonomy): Eukaryota > Metazoa > Chordata > Mammalia > Artiodactyla > Bovidae > Cephalophus > Cephalophus harveyi. Next base: position 265,745 of record SJYT01063210.1, on the reverse strand, counting down.
GGGACATTTGTACTTAAACAAAATCCACGTTGTTGGAACTGAGGGTTTCTAATGGATTTCGCATTTGTGTACAAACAAGTCAAACCGGTCCCACCTTCGAAAGCAGGTGAATCAGAGGCAACGAGGTAATAATCTTTTGTTGCTTAAATCTTAGGAGAGGCACATCGAGCACTTGTAGCTGGGTGCTTCCTGCTGTTGGGTCTGTCTGTGCTTGGGCTGAGAAGAGCACGCACAGAAAACAATGGTCTTTTCGTCATTGTCTTTAAAAGGATCCCGAAAAGGATCCAGTGAGACCACTGGACTCACATGACCTGGTGATGCCACTGAGTAGCTGAAGAAACGTGGACAAGTCATTTTATTTTCTTACCTGTGAAAGTGGTACTCACCCCAGGGTGTCATGGCCAGGTTCAAGTGAGATGAAGCCATTGTCAGCTCTGGAGAACCACATAGATGACAGGTGGCAGCAACTTCAGGTGCCAGTTCTGTTCTTCTTTGGTCTTTTCCTCTGGGGATGGGGCCTCCCTGATAGCTCAGTGGGTAAAGAATCCGCCCGCAATACAGGAGACCTCGGTTCTATTCCTGGGTTGGGAAGATCTCCTGGAGAAGGGATAGGCTGCCCATTCCAGTATTCTTGGGTTTCCCTTGTGGCTCAGCTGGTAAAGAATGTCTGCAATGCAGGAGACCTGGGTTTAATCCCTGGGCTGGGAAGATCCCCTGGAGAAGGGAAAGGCTACCCATTCCAGTATTCTGGCCTAGAGAATTCCATGGACTGGAGAAGACCATCGGGTGGCAAAGAGTCAGACACAACTGAGCGACTTTCACTTTCACTCCGGGATGAGATGTGGGCATACTGTCACAGATGCTCGTCTTTCCACTGTCAGGCACTCATGGTCACAGTCCTCAAGTCCTCACTGGTATGAGAGGGCTCTGCCAACGGCACTTTCCTGCTCCTAGGTGGGTCCCCTGTGACCATAGGCTCAGTTGAGGAAGACAGTCTTTCCAGGAAAAAAGGAGTTTTCACATTCTTTTTCATTGTATTGGTAAAAATTAATTCCTTAATTCTATACATTTATGGGACATCTACTTTGTCCTGTAGAGAGTGATACTGGTTCTTCCTTCAAGAATTATAGTCCAAGGCAACTCAGGATGTGTGTATTTCCTCCAAACCTGGAAAAATATGTGGATTGATGACTTGATTGATTGATCCAGTGATTAACTGACCATTTGTTGAGACTATAATGACTTATGTGCTGTACTGGACACCAGGGATGTGAAAGCGAACAGAATAAGATCTCTACCCTCAGAGTCACCCAACTTTTTGGATGCTTTGTGGGGTTAGTCACACACTCAGAGTTTGGGATGCCCTCTCTCCTCCCAAGAGATTCTGGTCAGGCATCTGGATTTTGAATATATATTTTGAATAAACCCCTTGATGAAGGCAAATAGATGGAGAAACAGTAGAAACAGTGTCAGACTTTATTTTTCTGGGCTCCAAAATTGCTGTGGATGGTGATTGCAGCCATGAAATTAAAAGATACTTGCTCCTTGGAAGGAAAGTTATGACCAACCTAGACAGCATATTAAAAAGCAGAGCATTACTTTGCCAGCAAAGGTCCATCTAGTTAAATCTACGGTTTTTCCAGTAGTTATGTATGGAGGTGAGAGTTGGACTATAAAGAAAGCTGAGCACAGAAGAATTGATGCTTTTGAACTGTGGTGTTGGAGAAGATTCTTGAGAGCCCCTTGGACTACAAGGAGATCCAACCAGTCCATCCTAAAGGAGATCAGTCCTGAGTGTTCATTGGAGGGACTGATGTTGAAGCTGAAACTCCAATACTTTGGCCACCTGATGTGGAGAGCTGACTCATTGGAAAAGACCCTGATGCTGGGCAAGATTGAGGGCAGGAGGAGAAGGGGATGACGGAGGATAAGATGGTTGGATGGCATCACTGACACAATGGACATGGGTTTGGGTGGACTCCGGGAGTTGCTGATGGACAGGGAGGCCTGGCGTATTGTGGTTCGTGGGGTTGCAAAGAGTCAGACATGACTGAGCAACTGAACTGAACTGAACATGATGAAGGAGAGAAATCTGGAAACACTGCTTTGGAGAATTCATTCATTCTTTCTCTCTCTCTCACACACAGACACACATGCATCCCAAAATCAGTGTGAGAGAACCAGAAAATGTTTCTCGGAGTAGAAGTTTATCTGCTTAGCAGAAACATGCTCCCTGGCTCCACCTAGCTTCCTGGACTGCCCCCCAGTCAATATTTGGTCAAATTGCTCCTGTCCCCAGCAGTGACATTAGACATAGCTTAACTCCTCACAATTCTGAAGTTCCAACAGAAAACTAAAGTCCACGTCTCCTTCATAAATACGTACATTTTTTAATGAAAAAGTACAGATAAATATTATTATGCAAACGGTAAAGCGTCTGCCTGCAATGTGAGAGACCCAGGTTCGATTCCTGGGTCAGGAAGATCCCCTGGAGAAGGAAATGGCAACCCACTCCAGCACTCTTGCCTGGAAAATCCCATGGACGGAGGAGCCTGATAGGCTACAGTCCATGGGGTCGCAAAGAGTTGGACACGACTGAGCGACTTCATTTCACTTTACTTCACTTGGCCCCCTTATCAGTAAATCTTTCAGAAAGGAAACTCACTTCGAGTCGCTGTATGATTTTAGGCTCTCTTGGCACACCACCAGCTGTGTAACTGATATATTATTTTTGGATATAGTTTTAGCAATGGCTATTTAGCAAACCTCATTCCATAACAAGTACCCGACAAAGCACATTCTGTGTCTTATCTCGTTTAATCTTTGCAGCCAACTCATAAAGGTAGTATTATTATTTTTCCCGTTTATAGCTGATGTGACTGAGGCTTGGAGAGATGGCTGTCTTGCCCTAAGTAACACTTTCAATGTTGGCATTACTAATTTTCCACTCTTACAAATGGCACTGAGAAACCCATCTTTGGACATAAACCTTTGACCATGTGCTTGGTTAGTGCCTTGTAATTGATACCTAAAAGGGGAATACTTCTGTGGCTCTGGGCCTCATCTGGACAGACGCTGTTCCCTTTTTCTCCTCTCCTGGTGGTCCTTGTGGTCCAGGCGCCCAGGGTTTTCAATGCTTCACGAGTGCTGTGCTCTGGACTTTTTGTCATGCTCTTCCTGCCACAAAGAGAAGGATGTGAGCTGGGGCTCCCTAGATTCACCTTCTCAGCCCGTGAGGTCCCCTGATGTCTCTCTGGGCAGTGACATATAAAGGCCAATAAGATCAGGTCAGGGTGATGCTGTGACAAGGTGTCAGCACCAATGGCTGTACCCAGATTGTGACAGGCACCTGGTCAAGCTTTCTCCATGACCCGTGGGTGGTGATTGACAAAGAGCATCAGTCATCTTAACAGCCAGTCTGAAAGCAGAAGGAAATGTTAAAGGCAGCTGTGAGAAGCCTCCAGGCCTCCTGCCACTGTGAGCCCGGGGGACGTTGTCAGTGGGGAGACCTCTCCAGGTTGGGGCAGCAAAAGGGGGTTGCCTTTCAGAGTAAGACCAGAGTTAAGGCCAGGACAGGCTGTGGATATTTGCAGGTGTGAGGGTCTCCAATTCTTGGAGGTTCCCTCCTACCATCATCAAAATCATTTAAAAGGCATTTGGAACTCAAGGATACAAGTTAAGACGCATTCAGTAGTTGCCACCTATGTTATTTTCCAGGTGTCTGATGAAAAATTATTATTATTGTTTTTTTGTTTTACATTTTCTTCTAATGATCTACTGGAGCTGTATTTTTTAAGGCTGTAATATTTTTGAAGGCTGATGAATAAAACTATAAGCCTGCGTCTGTAATACCTGCAGGGAAGCCTCCCCACTCCCCCCCTGCTGCTGCCACCCTCTCATGAACTTTCAAGAAAGGGATCTGCTGGCTTCTTTGTGACCCAAGTTCAAATCCTTCCTGTGGGGCCTTCTCTGCTCAGCCCCCACACTCGCCTGGTATCTCCTTCCTCAGTACTCTGATAGCACCCAGCTTTCATCAGCACTTGGGGGAGATTTCAGTTCAGCTGTTTTCATGCCTGCCTCTTCTACTGGAACCTGAGCTGGGACTCTCTCATGTCCGCATCCCACAGGCTTAGTGATGGTGCCAAGTGGTGCCTAGCAGGATCTCAACAAATACCCACTAAATGCACGGAAGAAAAGGTGAATGGTTGGAACTCTTAAAGATGTCTCTAGCTCCAAAGTTCTCAAAATGTGCTCCCTGAACCAGCAAATCAGCATTTGCTGGCAACTTAAGAGTAAATTCTCCGGTTCCTACTCTAGACTTACTGAGTCAGAGGCTCTGGACTGGCATTGGCTCCAGGTGAAATCCATGCACAGAAAATGGAGAATCATCTGGACTGGGGCTTCTCAAACTGCAATGTGCATACTAATCACCTAGAGATCTTTTAAAATACCAATTCTGATTCACTGGTTTGGAGTAGGACCAAAGGTTCTGCATTTCTAACAAGTTCTTTGATAATACTGATGCTGGTCCACGGACCACACTTTGAGTAGCAAGGCTTTTGTCTACCTCAGTCCAAGGTCTAGCTGATTCATTGCCAGGCAGGGAGAAAGAAACCTGTACTTGGACAGTGATGCCAGTTTTCTGAGCTTCACTTTCCACATATACCACATGGAGATAATGATGTTTATACTTATTGAGCTAATTATCATGGATAAAAGAAATAATATATGCAAAGCATAATGCTTGGGGCATAATAAATGCTTGGTAAGTATTTTTCCCTTCCTTCTCCCTTCTCTACATGACTCCTTTTCATTTTTTCTTTCTCATCAAGATGTTAAACTTCTTAAACACAAAGACTACTCTTTTATCTTTCTGAAGCTAACAAATAAGGGTAGTTATTTGAATGATATTAAGTAAAGAGAAAATCTCCTCCAATTTTTCTTACAGTCCTTTAGGGTTTGACAGACAGAATATAAAAAGATGGGGTGAATTCACAAGAGGTCAGAATGAGGAATAGAAAGAAAGAGGTTTTCTTCTAGCAAGCTGAGGCTCAGGGAAGCAGAGCTAAGAGAATACCCATGTGGTTCAGAGCCAACAGCTGTCTCCCAGGCACCCGTCGCATGCCACACTGCCCAGTATTTGGGGACATGGCCTCAATAGGATGCTGGGGATGAGCGGATGGAGGAATGGAATGTGGGGGCCTCGGAAACACCTTCCTAATTGTGATCATTTGTCTTCCTGCAAGACACAGACCCTCATTTGGCTTGGCTGGGGATTGCGTAGGCAGGGGAGGTATGGGACATGGGGGGAGGAAGTCGGCATGAAATTAATTCCCTGCCTTTCCCTTCTGGAATGCCAATAATGTGCTGAGGACAGTGGGCAGTGCAGTTGGCTGCCAGCCCCCCTCCCCATCCTGGGCTCAGAGCCTCTGAGTCTTCTTGTTTGGGGGCACATGGATTCACAAGCCTGTAGCATCCTGCCCCTTGTATATCACAACCATCCCGGACAACTTGGCTATCTTCCCTGTGACCCACTCCCTGCTAGGGTTTCTTTCATAGTGACACTCACAAGATCATTAGATGGGGCAGCAAACATCGGTGACAAAACCCAGTGGAACCTGCTCCAGATGGCAACCTTTTGACCAATCAGAGGGTCTGGGAGCCCATCTGCACTGCCCAGAGCTCACCAGAGCCTCACACTGTTGTACCATACTGCTCCCTGCAACTCCCTTCAATGTCTCTGGAGTCGACTCTAAACTGGTCAAGGGATCTGGGGCTTTATTTTATCATGTACTCAATGGCTCTGAATCAGCATTAAAATGTTTCTCACTTAGATTTGTTTCACATTCACATGAGCTTATGTTTATACCATCTAATGGTAGGAAATGGACCTTGGTAGGTTCCAGGCAAAGGCTCTCATCTGATGGGTGGGGCCACGCAGTGCACGGAGTCCAGGTGACACACCTGAGATCCCATGGCCAGGTGGCCCATGTAGGACCAGCACTGCCTCTTAGACCAGTGCCCTTTCAGTGGCACCAGGAGGCGGGCACACTCAGCTTCAGCTTCCGGGAAAATCTGCTCACATTATTTGCCCAGGATTAAGCTTGGGATTGTCAAGTTCAAGCTCTGAAGACAAATGATTGCAGGTATTCCCCCACTGTGGGTGCTTCTAGAAACAGATAGAAGAGTCTATGGCCCACGGGGCACTGCTCACCTGTGTGAAAAGGAGTGTCTAGTCCCTGGTCCAGGAAGCTCTGTGGCAGTGAGAAAGATGAACAGAGAGGAAGAGAAGCCCCCAGGAGAGTGGGAACCAAGCTCCCAAGAGGACTCAGTGGGACAGGAAGGACTAGGGAGGGACCCGGAGAGGCACTCTCACGCTGTTTGGTGTTTCCAGTTAAGATGCTGAGGGCTCCTTCCCATTTGCATCTACTAAATACCACAACACCTATGTGTGAACAATGTATATATGCATACACACATACACCTGTCCATAGAATTCTTCTGCTTTAGAAGTAATGCATGCTTGCTCTTGATAGCTTGGAAAATACAGAAAATAGGAGATGGGACTTCCCTGGTGGTCCAGTGACTAGGACTCCACACTTCCAATGCAGGGGGGCCCGCAGGTTCAATCCCGGGTCAGGGAACTAGATCCTGCATGCTGCACCTAAGAGTTCACGTGCACCTAAAGATCCCACATGCCTCAACAGAGATGGAAGGGTCCCGTGTGCCACAGCTAAGATTCTGTGCAGTCAAGCAAACAAGCACGTAAATAAACATTTTAAAAACTTGAAAAAATAAAAGAAAGAAAAGGGAGAAAAGGAGATCACTCATACTTTCAACAGAGATGAACATTCTTAACCTTGTAGGTATATTTTTTCTGTATTTTTCTCTGTATCATTTTACCCAGTGGAGTCCATATTGAGTCTGTCCTTTTACATCTCACTTGTTTCACTTAACAAGTGCATTTTCCTTATGATTATGAATTGTTTATCCACAGTCCCCTTCTGAATGCATAGCAGTTCACCACTGTTTGCTTATTCTTTTGACAACAATTGGACCTTTGGATTGTTCTTGAATTTTTCACATGAAAATGTGGAAATAAAAACCAACTTCATACCCAGAACTTTTATACATAAAGAGTTAATCATAATAAGGACCTACTGGATAGCTCAGGGAACACTACTCAGTACTCTGTAATGGCCTATATGGGAAAAGAATCTAAAAAAGAGTGGCTATATGTGTGTGTATAACTGAGTCCCTTTGCTGCGTGCCTGAAACTAACACAACATTGTAAATCAACTATACTCCAACAACAACAAAAAAATGACTGTACTCAACAGCTAATAGAGATCATAATGGTATTGAGTTGTTTTCAGAAGAGATTTTTAAAAATGGAAGACAACTCAATCAAAGGTTGATCAAGTTCCCAGTGTGCTGGCAAAGTATTTATTAAAAGGGTAATTCCAATTTTCCATCCCATCAGCCCTGGTTGAGAGGCACATGAAGGGATCTGAGTTGCTACCTTGAGATATCAGGGCATGTAGGGGCAGTTCAAAAGATAGAAGTTCTGGGTTTCTGCTTCAACAAGTTCACCTTCACCAAATGCAAGCCTAACGTGACTCATTTAGCCTTTATGGGCTTCAGTTTTCCCATTGTTGAAATGGAGATGTTAGGAAATTCCCTGGTGGTCCAGTGGCTGAGACTCCACGGTCCCAGTATCAGGGGCCTGGGTTCAATCCTTGGTCAGGGAGCTATATCCTGCATGCCACAACTAAGAGATATAGGGTGTCACAACTAAGATTGGTGCAGTTAAGTAAATAAATAAACATTAAACACCGCCCCCCCCACCCCGAGTCCCACAGTGGAGATGTTATGTGGCTCCCTCATAGACTCATTCAGTCCAGAACTGAGTCACTGCATGTGACATGCTTACAATGGAGTGGGTAGTAATAACTCAACAACAGCAACTAATAAAGATAATAATAACGGCCAGGGTCTCGAAGGCCCAGACCCCTGGTTCATGCTTTTGGCAGTTGCAGGGAGCCAGGGCTGACCCTAGGCTCAGGGAGTCTGGGCACACACCCTCTCCTAGTACGTTCCACTGAACAAATTCTTATAATTTAATCATGACTTTTAAGGTTTGGAATGGTGGCTTTTACATTTTCCTGAAGCACCATTGCTGGCTGCTCTGTGTTATACTCCCTGCTTATATTGCAATGCAAATTATTCCTGGTGGAGAGTTTACAAACTGCACTTCCATTATTAATAGGGCTATGATTTTCCCCATCCACTCTTATCTCTATTGCTTGTGTCATACATAATTCATGCTCGCTACCCTTCGCTGGTCTCAGTGCCAGGGCACAGCGGTCTCTCTCCCTTCCGCTGAGGACAGTAATTGGTATTCAGTGAGAGCACAATGGCTGTAGCCCCCGCCTCAGGCTCTCTCGGAAGGCGTTCCCTGGAAGGGCTCACTTGCAGGGGAGGTAAAAGTCCTGGACATCTACGGTCTAGGCTTGAGATCCAGCACCCGCTGAGCTCTGAATCTTTAAGCAGACGCACGTGGGGCTTCTGGGGTTCCCAGCACAGAAACGGTCGGTCAGAAGGAAACCCTGGTTGAGGATGGGTTGCAGGATGACTGGGAGCAGTGAGCTGGCTTCTCACTCGTGAGGTCTGAGTGTATTTGTGGAAAAGGCAGATTCTCCACCCTCACCACATATTCCCCATGGTTGCTGTTTAGTTGCTAAGTTGTGTCCAATTATTTGTGACCCTATGGACATGACTCTGCTGTCCATGGGATTTTCCAGGCAAGAATACTTGGGTGGGTTGCCATTTCCTCCTCCAGGGGATCTTCTGGACCCAGGGTCCGAATTCACATCTGTTGCATTGGCAAGTGGGTATTTTTTACCATCTGAGCCACCAGGGAAGCCCATCACTTATATCTGAAAGTTAGCAAAAATGATACAAATGAACTTATTTACAAAACAGAAATACTTATAGACATAGGAAGCAAACTTATAGTTATCAAAGGGTGGAGAGGATAAATTAGGAGTTTCTGATTAACAGATACACACTACTATATATAAAATAGATGAACAATAAGGATTTACCATATAACACAGGGAGCTATACTCATTAATTTGTGATGTTGTTTTTGCTATTTGTTTACTAAGTTGTGTCCAACTCTTTGCAACCAGGACTGCAGCACACCAGGCTTCCCTGTCCTTCACTATTTCCTGAAGTTTTCTCAGATAATAACCTTTAATGGAAAAGAATCTGAAAAAAGATATATGTATATATGTGTGTGTATATATA
>SJYT01063210.1:124786-249246 GCA_006410635.1 Cephalophus harveyi | reverse complement strand
GCCCACTTGACTTCACATTCCAAGATGTCTGGCTCTAGATTAGTGATCACATCATCATGATTATCTGGGTCGTGAAGATCTTTTTTGTACAGTTCTTCTGTGTATTCTTGCCACCTCTTCTTAATATCTTCTGCTTCTGTTAGGTCCATACCATTTCTGTCCTTTATCGAGCCCATCTTTGCATGAAATGTTCCCTTGGTATCTCTAATTTTCTTGAAGAGATCTCTAGTCTTTCCCATTCTGTTGTTTTCCTCTATTTCTTTGCATTGATCACTGAGGAAGGCTTTCTTATCTCTCCTTGCTATTCTTTGGAACTCTGCATTCAAATGCTTATATCTTTCCTTTTCTCCTTTGCTTTTCACTTCTTTTCTTCTCACAGCTATTTGTAAGGCCTCCCCAGACAGACATTTTGCTTTTTTGCATTTCTTTTCCATGGGGATGGTCTTGATTCCTGTCTCCTATACAATGTCACGAACCTCAGTCCATAGTTCATCAGGCACTCTGTCTATCAGATCTAGTTCCTTAAATCTATTTCTCATTTCCACTGTATAATCATAAGGGATTTGATTTAGGTCATACCTGAATGGTCTAGTGGTTTTCCCTACTTTCTTCAATTTAAGTCTGAATTTGGCAATAAGGAGTTCATGATCTGAGCCACAGGCAGCTCCTGGTCTTGTTTTTGTTGACTGTATAGAGCTTCTCCATCTTTGGCTGCAAAGAATATAATCAATCTGATTTTGGTGTTAACCATCTGGTGATGTCCATGTGTAGAGTCTTCTCTTGTGTTGTTGGAAGAGGGTGTTTGCTATGACCAGGGCCCTGGAGCCCTCTAAAGATTTTCTTTAATTGTATTTCATTATATATGTCTTTTTCTCATTTTTAAGGAGTACAAACTTGTGGAAAAACATGCTGATTATAAAACAGTGTACAAAGACTAACTCTTTCTTATTTGCTCAGAGTTCTCCCTTCTCATTGCTCAGGGAAACTATCCGGATGTGTATACAAGATCTGTCTCTTTATGTCTTTCTCAGTTTTTGCCAAGAGTGGGATCATGTTGTCCAATTTTACAACTTTTTTCCTTCTCTGGCATTAACAATGATCCATGCACATTCTTCCAAACAAATCTTCTTCATCTCATTGTCCATAGAAATTTGTTTCATTCTTTTGAACAGCTTCATAGAGGTCAACAGATTGGATGTACCACAAATGACTTAGCTCTTCTTTTTGGCATTTGAGTGATCCCTACTTTTGTTACGACAAATAAGGGTGCCGTTAACATGTTTTACACGTATCCATGTCTGAGAGCTTCAATGGGAAAGATTCTGGAAGTTTGTTGGCTGAAGGCAAAGCACATCTGCTTTTTAAATGTTGTGTTGCAGTGACTTATGCTCTTATCAACAGAGTAATGCACAGCCTCTTGTCTCTCTTTAACCTCTGGATATTCTAAGTCTTTTAAAATGTTTAGCAATTTTTAGGTGGAAAAGATTATCTTGTTCTAATTTTTGTTCCTTTGGGTGCTGATAGCATCTTTCCAAATTTTTTCTTTTAAATATAAACCAGCTTTTTCAAGAAAAGAGCTAGGGGATGAAGTGTGAGGACCTGGAGTGTTTGGGGAACTGGGGGAAAGTCTGTGAGTCTGAAACTCAAGGTGCGTGGGTGGAGAAGATGGTGGAAAAGTTGGCAGAGGCCAGATCACTACAGGGAGCTTCCCAGGTGGTGCAGTGGTAAAGAATCCACCTGCCAGTGCAGGAGACCCAAGAGACGTGGGTTTGATCCCTGGATCAGGAAGATCCCTGGAGTAAGAAATGGCAACCGGCTCCAGTATTCTTGCTTGGAATCTGATGGATAGAGTAGCCTGGCAGGCTACAGTCCATGGGGTCACAAAGAGTTGGGCACAACGGAGTGACTGAGTATACACATAAACAAACACATAGATCATAAAAGGCCATGTGTGCCTGGGTAAGGAGATGGACTTTACGTTAAAAGCAATGGGAACCAGTAAGGCGTTTCAGAAGGGTGGTGGAATGATCAGACTTGTGTGTTAGCATCCCTGCAGGGATTAGATTGGAAGGTGGGGGCATGAGATAATGGCTATTTGTGGGAATGGGCAAAAGATGTCATGTTCAAGAAGCTTACTGACTTTCTTAATGGCATATGTGACCTGGGTTGGGTGGGGGTGGTGGTGGGACTTGGCCCAGAGGAAGGTTGGTCTTCTGAGGGATTATTTCACCTTTTTACAGTCTCCACTTAGTGAAGGTGATGCCAGGCCCATCACCATTGGCCATGGCCTCTCTTGGTCTAATCATCTGGATGCTGGAAGCAATGCTACTAGGGTCTTCTAATTCCAACAAGGTGGGGGGCTTGAGAGGGCTTTCTTCTCTCCTCCTGGCAATGACAAGCTCTATGCTGCCCCTCCTGGGTGACAATCTGAGCTCAGCTGACTGCCTCTTTTCTGAAATGCTTTGAGTTAAACCTGCGAAGCCATCAGTTTGGCTGCATACATACCCGTTTGGGAGGCATGAGCTGTAGTCCTGGGGGTTTAGGAGGTTTACAGTCAGTTTCAGCCCTTGAACAAATTGTGAAGATAAGGCCTATGTCCATGAAATGGAGATTCCATAGCTACAAAAGACAGTGCCCTTAAATCCTTGGGGTTTCATACTAAAGCAGGAGTGATGGTGGTTTGTGTCTTTATGCAAATGAATGTGCAGGCTTTTCACGAATCTCAAGGCCTCCCACCTGACTGATTCCAGTTTGACACCTCTTGAATCTTAGACATCTACAACTTAATAGAACAAAGACCAGATATTTGGTTATTTTTTTCCCATGGCCTCAACCAACACCTACCAAGCCGTCCCCAGTTTTGGACAGTGGTCCCATGACCCATCTACTTGGCCCAACCAAAAGGCTCGCAGGGTCTCTGGACCCCACCCTCTCTTTCATTCCCTTTAATACTTCATCCTATAGGTCATCTGTATAGATATCCCATAGATCATTCCTCCTAAAACAGCCACAATCCTCCCACCTTTTTCCATTTTAATCACCACTCTGATCCAAGCCACCCACATGTCTCAGCTTGGAGAACACAGTAGACGGACCCTGTCCTTCCATTTCTGCCCACCTAAAATCTACTCCTCCTATAGCAACCAGGGGATTAAAACATAGACTGGTTCATGCGACTCCTGTGCTTTAATCCCTTCAATGTCTTAGTATTGCTGTGAGAAAAATGACCTTAACTTCTTGCTTAAGAGACTATTTGATCTGGCCCCTGATAACCTCTTGGACTTCATCTGGGGCCAGTCTCCCTAGCTTGCTATTTTCACTTCCTCAAAGAAGTCAGCCCCTTCCCTGTCCTTTGACTGCTCTTCCTTGTGTCTGAAACCCTCTTTCATATGCTTGACTCCTGCATGGGAGCGCCATCTTCTTTAGGGCTTCAGGGAGGCATTTCAAGACCACCCTATTGAAGGAGAAGAATCGATCACTCTTTAATCTCAGAATCCTGTTTTTTCCTTCGTATTGTGTCATTTTCCCTTTCATTCAAGTATAACATATACACGATGAAGTACCTTAAGCCTATGAAATTTAAGTGTACAGTTCCATGAGTTTTATGTGTCTACTTTCCTGTCCACATCATCAGCTCCTTCATCAGCACTCATATACTTACTATTTATCTGATTTGCAAAGAGAAAAGATCTGATAATATACCGTTAACGGCACTATTGTGGAGAAACAGATACTGACCACTGGCTGAGTGTATAAATTCTTACAACCCCTTCAGTGGGCATTTTCACTCTATCTGTTAGATGTTAAAACACACGTACTTATGGAGGCAACAATTCCTCTTTCAGAAATTAATCCTACAGACACATGCTTATCTATGTGTGAGGGTAAGTGTACCAGATATGCATCACACTACTTCAGAGTGAGAAAATGTTGGTAACACCCTCAGTTGCTGCACAGCGGGTAGGTTATAGAAATTGCAGTGTGGTTATGCCACGGAATACAACAGAAGCTGTTAGCAAGAATATATGATGCCGTGGGAAAATCCTCACGCTGGGTCAAATGGGAAGAGGTATAGGTGGGTAGGACATGCAGATGGGTAGGGCATTTGCATAAAGGAGGACATGTTTAGCTGTCCATACCTGGGTAGAGACCCGTTAACCCCAGAATCTAGTTAGAGTTATTCTTTAGGGAAGAGAATTCAGGAACTGGTGACTTGGGTGGGAGGGAGCTGTTTCCTATTTTATCTTTTTGAATTGTGGGGCTTTCTTCTTCCTATGTATGTGCAACACCTTTTGAAAAACATAAAAAATAAAAGTCTCAGGGCTCTGAGGGACAATGTGCAGCAGGACCAAACTCTGAATAGACCAGGCCAGGATGGCAAGGAACACTTGGGCTGACTTGGTCTCTAGGGCATGGAGGACAGGCTGGCTAACAACTTGGCTTCAGGGCACCCTGGAGGGGCCCTCTGGGGAAGAGCAGCTGCCTAAAGCTGCAGTGGAAGCCAGTAGAGGGTCTGCTGGGGAACCTGGTGAAGGATGCTCCCTGGGGCATGTTATATGGGTGTCCTCACTATCCCCCTCAACAATGTATGTCATCCTTGTCTCAGATGGAGGCATGGTCAGTGAGAATGACCCAGGAATTGTCCTTTCTCAGTTCCCAGATCCGTTGGTGGGCATTTTTCTTTTTACATAGAAAGAGGTCAAAGCTTCAGAACAAACACTTGCTCCAACAGGCAACCAGCTGTCCTTCTGCTCGGCCGTCAGTGACCAGAGTGAAGATCAGGGGCTCGGGAGGGAGCCAGAGATGAGTTTGAGTCACACAGCAGCCACAAGCAGCCGTGCCTCCTCAAGCAAAGCAGAGCTCTGTGCCTCAGTTTCCTGGTTTGCAGCCTGGGGTCAGAATTCTTGCCCAGGTAAGGAACAAATCAGATGGCATCTGCATGCTTGTGTGGTGAAAAGTCAGGGCTCTGCGGATGGGCAATTTTTATTCTAGAATGCATTGTTTTCTTGGGACTGACATATCAAATTACCACAAGCAGGGTGGCTTAGAACAACAGAAATGCATTCTCTCATAGTCTTGGAGGCTGGAAACCTGAAATCGAGGTGTCACAGGGCTGTGCTATCTTTGGAAGCTCTAGAAAAAAGTCCACCATTGTATTTCTGGTGGCCACAACATTCCTTGTCACTGCCTCGCTCCAATCCCTCCTCTGTCTTGGAGGCCTTCTCTTTTTCTCTCTGTGTTTTCCTCTCTTATCCTTGGATTTAGGGCTTTCCCGGTGGCTCAGCAGTAAAGAATCTATCTACAGTGTAGGAGATGTGGGTTCTATCCCTGCGTTAATGAGATCTCCTGGAGAACGAAATGGGAACCCACTCCAGTATTCTTTCTTGGGAAATCCCATGGTCAGAGGACCCTGATGAGCTACAGTCCATAGGGTCACAAAGACTCAGAAGTGACTTAGCAATTGGACAACAACAACAATATGGGATTTAAGGACTATATGGGTAAACAAAGATGGAGAAGCTCTATACAGTCAGCAAAAACAAGATCGGGAGCTGACTGTGGCTCGGATCATGAACTCCTTATTTCCAAATTCAGACTCAAATTGAAGAAAGTGGAGAAAACCACTAGGGCATTCAGGTATGACCTAAATCAGATCCCTTACGACTATACAATGGAAGTTAGAAATAGATTTAAGGGACTAGATCTGATAGACAGTGCCCAATGAACTATGGACAGAGGTTTGTGACACTGTACAGGAGACAGGAATCAAGACCACCCCCAAGGAAAAGAAATGCAAAAAAGCAAAATGTCTGTCTGGGGAGGCTTTGCAAATAGCTATGAAAAGAAGGGAATCAAAAAGCAAAGGAGAAAAGGAAAGATATAAGCATCTGAATGCAGAGTTCCAAAGAATAGCAAGGAGAGATAAGAAAGCCTTCCTCAGGGGTCAGTGCAAAGAAATAGAGGAAAACAACAGAATGGGAAAGACTAGAGATCTCTTCAAGAAAATTAGAGATACCAAGGGAACATTTCATGCAAAGATGAGCTCAATAAAGGACAGAAATGGTATGGACTTAACAGAAGCAGAAGATATTAGGAAGAGGTGGCAAGAATACACAAAAGAACTGCACAAAAAAGATCTTCACGACCAAGATAATCATGATGGTGTGATCAATCACCTAGAGCCAGACATCCTGGAATGTGAAGTCAAGTGGGCCTTAGGAAAGCATCATTACGAACAAAGCTAGTGGAGGTGATGGAATTCCAGTTGAACTATTTCAAATCCTGAAAGATGATGCTGTGAAAGTGCTGCACTCAATATGCCAGCAAATTTGTAAAACTCAGCAGTGGCCACAGGACTGGAAAAGGTCAGTTTTCATTCCAATCCCAAAGAAAGGCAATGCTAAAGAATTACCACTCAAACTACCGCACAATTGCACTCATCTCACATGCTAGTAAAGTAATGCTCAAAATTCTCCAAGCCAGGCTTCAGCAATACGTGAACCGTGAACTTCCAGATGTTCAAGCTGGTTTTAGAAAAGGCAGAGGAACCAGAGATCAAATTGCCAACATCCGCTGGATCATGGAAAAAGCAAGAGAGTTCCAGAAAAACATCTATTTTTGTTTTATTGACTATGCCAAAGCCTTTGACTGTGTGGATCACAATAAACTGTGGAAAATTCTGAAAGAGATGGGAATACCAAACTACCTGACCTGCCTCTTGAGAAGCCTGTATGCAGGTCAGGAAGCAATAGTTAGAACTGGACATGGAACAACAGACTGGTTCCAAATAGGGAAAGGAGTACGTCAAGGTTGTATATTGTCACCCTGCTTATTTAACTTCTATGCAGAGTACATCATGAGAAACGCTGGGCTGGAAGAAGCACAAGCTGGAATCCAGATTGCCAGGAGAAATATCAATGGCACCACACTCCAGTACTCTTGCCTGGCAAATTCCATGGGCAGAGGAGCCTGGTAGGCTGCAGTCTGTGGGGTCGCAGAGAGTCGGACACGACTTAGCGACTTCACTTTCACGCTTAAAGACCTGCCTCTCCTGATGAATGATTTCCTGGTTGGTAAGGAGCATATCGGAGAAGGCAATGGCACCCCACTCCAATACTCCTGCCTGGAAAATCCCATGGGCGGAGGAGCCTGGTAGGCTGCAGTCCATGGGGTCGCACAGAGTCGGACACGACTTAGCGACTTCACTTTCACGCATTGGAGAGGGAAATGGCAACCCACTCCAGTGTTCTTGCCTGGAGAATCCCAGGGACGGGGGAGCCTGGTGGGCTGCCATCTCTGGGGTCGCACAGAGTCGGACACGACTGAAGCGACTTAGCAGCAGCAGCAGATATGCAGATGACACCACCCTTATGGCAGAAAGTGAAGAGGAACTAAAGAGCTTCTTGATGAAAGTGAAAGAAGAGACTGAAAAAGTTGGCTTAAAGCTCAACATTCAGAAAACTAAGATCATGGCATCTAGTCCCATCACTTCATGGCAAATAGATGGGGAAACAGTGGCTGACTTCATTTTTCTGGGCTCCAAAATCACTGCAGATGGTGATTGCAGCCATGAAATTAAAAGACGCTTACTCCTTGTAAGGAAAGTTGTGACCAACCTAGAAAGCATATTAAAAAGCAGAGACATTACTTTGCCAACAAATGTCCATTTGGTCAAGGCTATGGTTTTTCCAGTGGTCATGTATGGATGTGAGAGTTGGACTATAAAGAAAGCTGAGTGCCGAAGAATTGATGCTTTTGAACTGTGGTGTTGGAGAAGACTCTTGAGAGTCCCTTGGACTGCAAGGAGATCCAACCAGTCCATCCTAAAGGAGATCAGTCCTGGGTGTTCTTTGGAAGGACTGATGTTGAAGCTGAAACTCCAGTACTTTGGCCACCTGATGCGAAGAGGTGACTCATTTGAAAAGACCCTGATGCTGGGCAAGATTGAGGGCAGGAGGAGAAGGGGATGACAGAGGATGAGATGGTTGGATGGCATCACGGATTCGATGGACATGGGTTTGGGTGGACTCTGGGAGGGAGTTGGTGATTGTCAGGGAGGCCTGGCGTGCTGCGGTTCATGGGGTCACAGAGTTGGACACGACTGAGCAACTGAACTGAACTGATGGATAATCCAGGATGATTCCATCTCAATATTCTTAATTTAATTACATCTCCAAAGACCCCCTTTTCCAAAGAAGATTACACTCACAGGATCTGAAGTTTAGGACCTGGGCAAGGTTTTGGGGAGGCCACCCATCAGCCCATATAAGCAAAGCAAGCGGCCATAGAAGCTACTAGGTATGTGTCAAGATCTGACCCCACCTGTGTGCCATGTTGTGGCTGATTCACAGAAGGTGTCAGGCCAAGTTGCATTGTGTCTGAGCCACATGGTGTGGTTACAATTGTGACAGAAGGCATGACAGCTGCTTGCATGTGTTTTTCTCTCCTGCCCTCTGCCTCCCGATCAAACCAACACTAACCTTACTTATGGGCAAGGGCGGTGGCCCAGCACCATTTTGTAAATGCCAACCATTGATTTAAGGCTTCATGGACATTTGAAACTGATGAAGGACTGTAGTCTAGGTAACAAGATTTTATCAACATTAGTTTTCTGGTTTTGACATTGTATAACAGTGGTAAAATGCTGCCATTTGGGGGCAGCTGGACAAAAGTCCAAGGGACTCCATATAATATTATTATATTATTATTGCTGTTATTACAATTATTATCATAACTTCTGGTGAGTTTATAATCATTTTAAAATAAAAAGTTAAAAAAAATCAAACAACTTGATAATATTCAAAACTCTCAACAGAAAAAAATAACCTTTATGGGCCTTTCTGGATTAGCTGGTAGAAGGGTGCCCCCACTAAAGCCCGAGCCTGACATGGGCTGAATTACTACTCCCAGGGTGGCCTGGGATTCTCCTCCTCCCAGGCTACTGGGAAGCAGCCTCACCCTGGCCGAGACCCACCCCCACCCCGGGCCTCCTGGCAGCCTGTTCAACCTCCTCCCTGGGAAGGCGGTCCTGCCAGGCCCTCCCCAAGCCTCCCCAGGCCAGGGCTGGTCGGGTTTACAGACACATGGCTGGGTTGTCCTGGCACCACCTCACCCTGAAGCCCAGGTTGAGCCCTGCCGTTGCTGCCACTTGCACACAGCCCTGGCTCCTGTGGGCCTCTCCCTCGTGTTGCCCTGGAGGCACTGTGGCCTCAATGACCCTGCCCTGAGTCAGAAGCTCTGGGCTCCTCGGAGGTGTTCCTCCGACTGGGGGCTGGCCCACCCTAGCGTGACTCTGTCACCCGATGCATGTTCCTCCTCCTCTTCCTCCTGCGACAGCATGCTTGGTGCCGGCCTTCCTCCCCAAGCAGACTCCAGCTTCTGCTAGTCTGGGCAAGTCGCAAGCACCTTCCCTGGGCCAGTCTTCTGGTTCTTTCTCTCCTCCCTCCTCACCCATGTGGAAGCTGGCTGTGAGTTCTATCATGTGGTCTGCTGGTTTGGTGCCCTAGGGGTTATAGACTTGGGAGTCCATGGACAGACTCTGCGGACTCTAGAAACCCCTGAACTTGTGTGCAAAATGTCTGCACATTTTCCCAGGAAAGAAATAGATTTGCAGATGGATCCAACACCCACACATAATTAAGACTCTCTGAAGGGGCTGTAGCCTAACTATCAGGCATTTAGTCTCCAGCATCAGCCTGCTGGGCTGTGATACTGTTTCTATCAAGTTGGTTCATCCCCATGCCTCAGTTTCCTCTTATGTAAAACGAATTAAATGAGAGCCTTGATCATGTCTGGAGGTGATATGGAATAAGTGAAAAAGTCACATCATGTTCTTGGCACCTCCCCAGGAAGAACTCAGTGTAGACGCTCTGTGAATATTTTTAAATTAATTAATTAATTTTTGGCTGCACTGGACCTTCATTGCTGCCTGAGGGCTTTCTCTAGTTGTGGTGAGCGGGGGCTACTCTCTGGTTGTAGTACACAGGATTCTTACTCTGGTGTCTTCGCATGTTGTGGCTTGCAGGTTCTAGAGCTTGGGCTGAGCAGTTACAGCACTCAGGCTTAGCTGCCCTGCAGTGTGTGGGCTCTTAGCTCCCTGACTAGGGATCGAATCCACGTTCCTTGCACTGGCAGGCAGACTCGTAGCCACTGGATCACCAGGGAAGTCAATGATCTGCTATTATTTTTATCTGTCTTGAGCACCTAGGATCTCCCTTCATACTTATAACAGCTACGAGGGTAGCAGTTATCAACCCTTTGAGAGACTTCCCTTACCCCACATCACACAGACATGAAAAGGCGGAGCTGGGATTTGGACTCATAGTTTCCTTCCTTTCTGCTACACATTACTGCCTCTCAACCCAAAGAGAATGAGAAGGTATAAAGGTGATGGGGTCAGAAGGTGTCTTGTATTTTAAAACCCCTTTACGTGTCCTGGAAAGTCTTTCTGGTCCTGCTTTCTGAGATGTACTGTGTTTGTCCAGGGTAGTAATGAGACAGGACAAAATCCTAGAATGGCCTGACTCCAGGTGATGTACTGTGCTGGAAATCCTTTGCCTTTGGAAATGCTATTCCTCCCTTTACCAAAGGTCTACCTGGTCATTGGTTCAAATCCATTGCGCATGACACCTGCCCTGGTGGCGTCTGAGCAGACTCGCCTCTGGCCGTGGCAGTATCTGCTGCCTTTCAGCACTGGCCTACTGTCACCTGTCATTCATGACACTGCACCGTGACTTCTTTGATGACTTTCCATTCCTGTCTCTTCAACAGTGCAAAGTTTGTGCTAAAGGCACCTTTTTGCCCTTTGTGCTCAGCTTGGTTCCTGGTATCTAATAAGGGTCTGATGAGAAGGAATGAATCCTCTCTATTCCTTATCAGGATTAAATCCAAAGTCTTTACCTTGATCCACAGGCCCTGCCTGAAATCCTTGCCCTCTACTATGGATGCATCTCATGCCAATGTCTATCACCTCATGAGCCCAGACATAGCTTCTCTTTCACTTTTTAAATATAATAGCCTCTCTTGCTTTAGAATGTCCATAGCTCTAATCACAATTTCAATGTATTTGGGACTTTCTTAGCAGTCCAGTGGTTAAGACTCTAAAACTCCAATGCAGGGGGCACAAGTTGATCCCTGGTCAGGGAACTAAGATCCCACATGCCCTGTGGCACAATCAAAAAATATCAAAAAGCAATTTCAATATAATTGATTATGTAACTATAAGTTGAACCATGTGCAGCATCTGTGAGATAGTTGCTGCTAAGTCACTTCAGTCGTGTCCGACTCTGTGCAACCCCATAGACGGCAGTCCACCAGGCTCCCCCATCCCTGGGATTCTCAAGGCAAGAACACTGGAGTGGGATAGTTAAGTGCAATTTCATATGACTCAAAAGAATATTGATTTGATGATGGTTCATCCCTGGACTGTAAGCTCTTTGAAGGATATTGCCTAAAAGGGTCCAGCAAATGATAGATACTCAACATTTTCATAATCGATGAATAGTCAACCATCTACATTTTTACCATCTAATTCCTTGACCGTATACATCCTAAAGTGTTGGGAGTTGTGTAAGCATGCAGAATTTCCCACCATTCTCTGATTTAAGCCAGTTCTTTGTTACAAAGAGGAAGTAAAGAATTCTATCCCCCTAGGCTTCCCTTGTGGCTCAGCTGGTAAAGAATCCACCTGCAATGCGGGAGACCTGGGTTTGATCCCTGGGTTGGGAAGACTTCCTGGAGAAGGGAAAGGCTCTAGTATTCTGGCCTGGAGAATTCCATGGACTGTGTAGTCCATGAGGTTGCAAAGAGTTGGACACAACTAAGCAACTTTCACACACACACACAGAAATCTAGATATTCCAATGAAGCATCTCGCTTTCCTGAATTCTCTAGCCACTTGGGTCTAGGCTCTAGTTCTGATTTAGGCAATCACGGTCAGAGTGAAGCACTGAGAACCATCAGGGCTCAGGCACTTCTCAGAGCTTGTCCTTCGATCAAGAAAGGGAGAGCAGTTTTTTGGCAGAATCTCAGGTGGGCCATTTATAGTAGCTGTTAATGGGCAAAGTGTTACCTTTCTGAACCCCAGCTTCCCCATGGGAATATTTATACAGTCAGTCCACATTCCAGAATTGTAAAGGCTAAATGATATAACAAGTGAAGAGCCAGTGTAGAAATCCTTTATTATTTTTGCACTCACTGTGGTCAGGAACAGGCAAGAAGGCAGCTTCAGGCCTGAAGGTATTGGGGAGTCCATGGAATAAAGTTGTTGGGCTTGTGTCTCTTGCTGCTACAGTTATCTCATACCAGGCAGCAGCCTTGGGACTAAACATTCACTGTCTCACTTTGTCTTCAAAATCCCTGCCTGAGGTAAGAACTGTGCTTATTTTTAACAGATGAAGAAACTGGGCTCAGGAAAGTGACATTAGAGGAGGAAGTAGGATTAGAACCCGAGTCACTTTTTCTTTTTTAACTTTTACAATGTTGTGTTGGCTTCCAGGGTACAGCAATGGAAATCAACCACAACCACACACATATCTCCCCTCTCTTGAGCCTCCCTCTTCTCCTCCCATCCCTCCTCTCTAGGTCATCACAGAGTGCCAGATTGGACTCCCTGTAGAACCCAAGTCTTTTTGTTAAAAAAAAAAAAAATCAAAAACTTATTTATTTGGCTGCACTGGGTTATGGTTGTGGCATGCAGGGTCTTTAGTTACAGCATGTGAGACCTAGTTCCCTGACCAGGGATGGAACCTAGGCCCCTTGCATTGGAAGCGCAGAGTCTTAGCCGCTGGACCACCATGGGAGTCCCCAGAACCCAAGTCTTTATACCAAGAAAAACAGATATCTTTCTCTTTTGGGCCTTCCTGTAGACAACAGATATCACTGCTCTTTATGCTCTTCATGCATTTCTTTCTTGGCCACTGATCTAATGGTAAATAAATAATGGATTGCTACTGTAAAGCCTGATTTCTTGGCTATACCCAGGTAAATGTCCACTGGCTTCAGTAGCAATTAGCTTCAATGAGAGGTTGCCTGATTAATAATAATACCATCACCTGCTATTATAGATGGCCATTCTCCAAGGAGTCCAAAATGCTTAGTAGACATTAATCCAGTCCTGCTGTGTTACCGTAAATCTGGTCTGGGCTTGTGGTACTTCTGCCTTTTCACAGAGAGGGCTCATGTTCAGAGATGCTTTAGATCTTGGCTCTCATCACACAGAAGGTTGGTATCCCCTACTCCTGGTCCATAAGTGTCTTTTTTGACCTCATAGTACTTTGCTCTCCATGGAAATTAGACCAGGTCTGTTATCAGGATTTCTGCTTTCTGTGGGCCTCTGGCATTGCTCAGACCACAGGAGCTGGACAGACAGCTTCATGAGAATTTCTAAAGTTTTGCAAAGGGTTTGTCTGGACTCACTCTCAGGCAGCGGCATCTTTGAATCGCTCCTAGGATCTGCATCAAGGTTGTCATCTCCTCCTCTCCTTCTCCGCTATGTCCTTTTTCACTGTCTTCACTCTTTTCTTGTTTTCCTCCTCATCCTTCTTCTTCCTCTTCTTCTCCTCCTCTTCCTTCTTCTTCAACATACACTTATTTGGAGCTAGTTTTACGCTAATGGAGTCACTCAGTTGTGTCCAACTCTTTGTGACCCCATGGACTGTAGCCTACCAGACTCCTCCATCCATGGGATTCTCCAGGCAAGAGTACTGGAGTGGGGTGCCACTTTCTTCTCCAGGGGATCTTCCGGACCCAGAGATCGAACCAGGGTCTCCTGCATTGGAGGCAGACACTTTAACCTCTGAGTAAGCACTTTATAGGAGTTGCTTGACTTATTCCTCACAGGAGATATTGATTGATAGGTATCATTGCCAATCTCATTTGATAGAACAGAAGACTGAGGCTCAGAGTGGATAAATTCCACTCTGATTGTTGACAGTGTAAACTTTCCCAGATCAACTTGAGGAACTCTGTGGCATTACCACCCAGCACAGTGTCTGGCAGGCATAAAACACCCAGTGAACAGATGCTCATTGGAATAACAGAATAACTATAATTTACTAAGTATAGGTATATTATACATCATAATTTTCAATCCTTATAGCAATCTGATGAAGTAGGTCCTATTTTACAGAAAATGAACTAAGGCTCAGAAAGGTAAATAATTTGCAAAGTTCACACAGTTAAAAAATGAGGTTATATTGTATTAATTAATAAATAATTAATTCCTGGTTTTCCAGATTCTTGAATCTTTACACTTAATCCATAAGCTTGTTGGAATCAATGAAAGGTTGGCTGGTGGATGGATGGAAGTAAGAGAAGTAGATGGGGCCAGGATTCTCCTCCCATGCCTTTCTGTCTCAGATGCTAAATTCTTGGTGACAACAGGGTAATGATGATAAAGACACATATGTAGCACAGTCTGAAACCTTCAAGGACTTGTGTAAATTGTCCTGGAGTTGCTTACCCATGAGAGACTTTCACTCTAAAGTGGGACACTTAAAAACATTTTTTATTGCAATGTATTTGATTTACTATGTTGTGTTAATTTCAGGTATACAAGAAAATGAATCAGTTGTGCACATACATATAGTCACTCTTTTTTAGACTCTAAAAATATGGAACACTTCATTAATTTATGTGTCATCCTTGTGCAGGGCTCATACTAACTTTCTCTGTATAGCTCCAATTTTAGTATATGGGCTGCTGAAGCAAGCATTCAGTTCAGTTCAGTCACTCAGTCATATCTGACTTTTTGCGACCCCATGGACTGCAGCATCCCCCCTCCCTCCTCCCTCCCCGTACCATCCCTCTGGGTCGTCTCAGTGCACCAGCCCCAAGCATCTAGTATCATGCATCAAACCTGGACTGGTGATTCGTTTCATAACTCTCCTGTCATACACGACTACTGGAAAGACCATAGTAGAAGCAAGCACTAAAATGTGACATTTCAAGTGAGTGCTCGCTCTGGGCGCTCAGGTCCAAGCCCTGGTGACCTAAGAGATGTCCATGGGATACGTGTGCTCATGGATAGAAAGAAAGCCTGATTGCACCAGGGTGAAGAAGAGAATGATGAGAGTCTTATATCTGAGCAACTTAAGGGTAATGAACTTTAAGAGTTCAATCTGGAGTAGAAGAAGTTAAGGACATGGTGGAAGCACAGGAGTGCTGGTGCCAAGTATCTGGAACAAGACATCGACAGCTTAGAAATGGGATACAAGTCTAAAGGCAGGAGACGGAGTTAACAGAGCCTGGGAAGCTGGGGGCTAAGGCCATCCTGCACCAATGGGAATCGTGGAAGAGTTCCAGTCTCTGGTTTGAAAGAGAGAGTCATAGAAATACCATGGTTTCTCCCATCCTTCTCTCCTCTAACCTCCCCCTAGTACCCCTGATTATGGCTTGTCAACTCTAATAGGAAGCCAACTTTGTGAGATTTAGGAAGTTCCGCTTTCAAGACATGGCTCTGTACAGTACAAAGCTGAAAATAGAAGCAGAAGGCTGGAAAATGCATCTGATGGACTAATGACTGATGTTCTAGGTGTATCCTGGAATGTTTATTTATTTCCCAGACTAGAGTCAGATGTCTGGTCTAGATGGACTCTTAGGTTCTCTTTGCCATTCCAGCAGTTAGAGACCTTGAAAAGAGAATCTATTTTGTTAGGATTTTATCACAATTGAAGGAGAAGAAGGAATCTGCCATTCACATAAGCATCTTATACAAGAATGTGACTTTGTAACCAGAGTCCAGCTTCCTTTGGTTGACTGCTTGTGGCAGGGGACTGGCTTACCTGGAGGCAGAGGCCATGGGATTTATGCTGCTCAAAGGAGCTTGGCGGCCCCTACATCACCATCACCACTCAGTGACATGGTGACTGAAATTCCAAAATGGATGAAAAATTCCCTGCAGTTAAAATGACAAGCCTGAAAATTCCTTTGACAGGATAAATAAATAAATACACAAGAAAGTGTAGAAATAAAACTTCTGCCTCTCTGCCTGGATAAGGGTAGGATTGCACTGGGAATTCAGTTCTTTTGCCATTCTGAGTTTGCTCAAGACAAGGAAAGCAAACTAGAGGGAGCCTAACGCAGAGCCAAAACTACACCCTTCTTTCTCCAGAGGACTGCAGAGGTCCAGGAGCCAGGGTGCTTTACTCACTAGGAGAATTTTATTCATTCATGAAATTTTCTCCAGAGAATCAAGTGGCAAATACTTCTTCCTTGTTCTCTCCCTTGCTCTGTCTATCCTTTCTTTGCTTTCTTCATCACGGGAAAAAAATATCCACTATTCCAGTTATCTATTGCTACATAGCAAATGAAACCATGCTTTGTGGTTTAAAACAATCATTAACTTTGCTCATGCAACAGCAATCGTGCCAAGGCTTGGTGGGTCAGCTCTTCTTTGCTCCACATGATTACCTGGGGCCTTTCAGCTGGAGCCTGAGGATTCTCTTTTTAGACTGCGCACTCTGGACGAGGTGTTGGTACTGGGGCTTCCCAGGCGCTGTCAGTTGGGGAACTCAGTTCCCTTGTGGGCCTCTCCAAGAGACTCCTTGGACTTTTTTAGAACAGGCTGGGAGGATTCCAAGAATGCTCCAAAAATCCAGGGGGGAGCTCAGGACATCCCAGAACCCCAGAATCTCGTTGCTACAACATTTACTTGGCCTAGGAAGTTTGTGGCTTTCTTTAATCCACCATCCCCACCTTATTGGAGGTGGGCCTGTAGTGTGAGTAACTTCACAGCGAAGAGCAATGGCAGACCTTCAGGACTCCATGGAACTCAAAATAAAATTCCTAAGGTCAGCAGCAGAGTTCTGGCAGGACCAGGGATCTGGGAGGTCCCTAGCATTAATTAAGGGTGGTGACTTCATATCAGGCTGACTTCTTAGCTCTGATCATTTGTAGCTGAGTAAGTTTAGGTGTGCTTCATAACTTATTCATACTTCAGTTTCCTCAACTGTAAAATGAAAAGAATCCTGTCTCACTTTATTACTCTGAAAACAGTAAAGATGGTAGCCAAGGAAAGGAGAGGGGTAGGAGGACATATTAAAATATCTGGGTTATAGTGGGTATTCAGTGAGTGGAAGCTATGTATTTATTTGAGTAGTAGAACATTTTTCCAGGAATCCTCTGAGATTCTGAATTTGAGTTCATTATTTTCTCTTTTTCTATTGTTTTTAGATTATTTATTTTTATTTTCAATTCATTTATATATTTTTGGCTGCGCTGGGTCTTCATTGCAGTGCACGGGCTTTTTCTGGTTGTGGTGAGCGGGGGCTACTCTCTTGGTGTGGAGCACAGGCTCGTTGCCCTGTGGCACACTGGTTCAGTGCCCTGTGGCATGTGGGATCTTCCTGGACCAGGGATTGAACCTGTGTCCCCTGCATTGGCAGGCAGATTCTTAACCACTGGACCACCAGGGAAGCCCCTGCTCATTTCTGACTTATAATCAGACTAATACACGAACACTTTAATTATTCAGAAAATAAATGAAATAAGAAAATAATAAATATCTATAACAATGCAATCCTAATTTTTAGGTATTGCTTCAGATATATGTCAACCATTTATTGGCAGAAAAATGTACCACCTCAAATCTCAGACCTTAACACAGTAATTACTGATGAATCTGAGCAGCTGGGGGTCAGCTGACCTAGGCTGAATTTGGTTGGGTGGCTCTGCTCTGCCCCATGAGGCTCTCATTCTCCTCCTGAGAACAAATGTCAGCCCAGTTATTCTTCTCGTGGAGGTGGGCATAAACTTGATAGAACAAGTGGGATTGTACAAGGGCTCTGATGACTTAGGATAAAATTGGCTCACACTCGTTGCTTTCACCCCCTGTTATTGGTCCCAGCAACTCATGTGACTGAATCCCAGGTCTAGGGGCCATGGGTGTAGAACCAGAAAATAGTCAAGAAGTGGGGCCAAGAACGTCATCTATCATAACATATAATTTTGTTTTGAAAAAATTGGCTAAATTGCATGTTCTTTGTTGTTATTGTAGTTCCTAGCTTTTTTTCACTTAATATAGTACAGAAAAACTTCCATAGTCTTCTGCACTAGTGCTTTCATGGACTGTATCTTTATTTCATTGGGTGGATGCTTTATATTTTGTTCAATTTTTTTTCTATTATTAGCCATTTAGGTTTTACCAGATTTCCTGTATAACGATAATTGTAGCTCTGAATTGATGTGCCCCCATGTTCATATTTTTATATTGTGGGGTCAAAATTTTATGCAAAAATACAGGGTTCAGATATATATTGCCAAACTGTCAACATTCAGAAAAGTAATACCAACTTACATGTCCTCACTAGCAGTGTATTTTAGTACATACTTTCTTGAATTTTTGCTTACCTTGGGAAATTGTATGTATGAATATGTACATATTATTTAAATTTTAAAATTTTGTGATACTAGTACAAAAACTCCTGTTTACCTTTTATATAGATTCATCAATTGCTGCCATTCTTCACATTTGTTTCACAGATGTGTGTATGTAAGCGTTATCCATGTATACATCTCTCTTTCTACATACATACACATATTTCTATGTCTGTATATGAATTCCCTTCCCCTTTCCTGATTCAGGTAAGAGTTAGTTTGGAGACACTATTTACTAAATAATTCACTGTGTATTTCACAAGAAAAAGACATTCTCATAGAAAACCATTGTGTAACTATCAAAATCAGAAATTTAATATTGATACAATGCTATAAGCTAATCCATAACCTCCATTCATATTTAATCAATTGTCTAATACTATGCTTTTTAGTTTTTCCCAGTCCAGGATTTAATCCTGCAACACATAACTGTATTAGTTGTCATGTTTCTTTAGTTGTGTTTAATCTCGAACAATTTCTTTGCTTTTCTTGATGGCTTTTGATCTTGATATTTATGAAGAGTCCAAGTCAGTTATTTTGCAGAATGCCTGTCAAGTTGAGTTTCTCTGATATTTCTTCATGATTTGACTCAGGTTATGCATTTTTAGCAGAAAAAACTAAAGAATTAATATTGTGTCCTCCTTGGGGCAGCATATCAGGATGCACGTGATGTTGATTTGTTGATTTTTAGAGATATTAACTTTGATCATTTAGTTCAAGGAATGTCTGCCAGGTTTCTCCACAGTAAAGCTCCTGGTTTTCCATTTATACTCTCTTTGTAGGTACATATTTTGAGACTATGCTAATACTGTTTCACAGCAAACATTCAGCCTCTAGCTCTAGCATACATTGGGGCTTCCCTGATGGCTCAGTCAGTAAAGAATTCACCTGCGTGCAAGAGACCCGGGTTTGATCCCTGGGTCAGGAAGATGGAGAAGGAAATGGCAACCCGCTCCAGGATTCTTGCCCGGAAAGTCCTGTGGACAGAGGAACCTGGCAGGCGTCAGTCTACGTGGTCGCAAGAGTCAGACATGGCTTAGTGACTAAACCACCACCGCCACCTGGCATCCTTGATGATTTCTACTTTCTATTATTAGGTTTGGGCTTCCCTGATAGCTCAGTTGGTAAAGAATCCACCTGCAATGCAGGAGACCTGGGTTTGATTCCTGGGTAGGAAAGATCTGCTAGAGAAGGGATAGGCTACCCACTCCGGTATTCTTGGGCTTCCCTTGTGGCTCAGCTGGTAAAGAATCCACCTGCAATGTGGGAAGCCTGGATTTGATCCCTGGGTTGGGAAAATCCCCTGGAGAAGAGAAAGGTTACCCACTCCAGTATTCTGGCCTGGAGAATTGCATGGCTATATAGTTCATGGGTTGCGAAGAGTCGGACATGATTGAGCGATTTTCACTTTCATTATTAGGTTTACATATACTAGTTGGTGATCTTCTGTAAGGAATAGTTTTCTCATCTCTCCTAGATATGTATGAATGTATATATATGTATGAATGTGTATATATATATGTGTGCATATATATATGCATTCATATATTTATATTGTTACAGATTCTTTTTTTAACATTTTTACTGGCATATACTTGCTTTACGATGTTGTGTTATTTACTGCTGTACAGCAAAGTGAATCAGCTCTGCTGCTGCTGCTGCTGTCGCTTCAATCGTGTCCGACTCTGTGCGACCCCATAGACTACATATACATATATCCCCTCTTTTTTTGGATTTCTTCCCCAGTTAGGTAACCACAGAGCACTGAGTAGAGTTCCCTGTGCTATATAGTAGATTCTCATTTAGTTATCTATTGTATAAATACTACTGTATATATGTCAATCCCAATCTCCCAATTCATTCCATCCCTTTTCCCCTTCCTTGGTGCCCGTGCATTTGCTCTCTAGGACTGTGTCTCTGTTTCTGCTTTGCAAATAGATTTATCTGTACCATTTTTCTAGATTCTACATATATATGGTAATGTATGGTATTTGTTTTTGTCTTTCTGACTTACTTCAGTCTATATGACAGTATCTAGGTCCATCCATGTCTCTGCAAATGGCAAAACTTCATTCCTTGTTATGGTTGAGTAGTATTCCATTGTTATGTGCCACATCTTCTTTATCTGTTCCTCTGTTGATGAACCTTTATGTTGCTTACATATTGTGGCTACTGTAAATAGTGCTGCAATAAACAGTGGAGTGCATATCTCTTTTGGAATTGTGGTTTTCTCCAGATATATGCCCAGGAGTGGGATTGCTGGGTCATATGGTGGTTCTATCATAGATTCTTATTTTATTTACTGGGTTTCAATCCAATTTTGCTGCTGAAATCATTGCAAATATCACTAGTGAGAGCTACTTCTAGCTGGCTGATGTGTCCGTGTGGTATGTCCCTATCATTCCTCGATGCTTTCTTCTCTTTTCCCTGCACTATCTTTGGAACTTGTCTTTTTCTTTCCCCCAAGGAGCCCTCCCTCTTTTCAGGGGAACATGGTGTTTAGAAGCCAAGATCTGAATGCTATGAGTGTGTCATTACTTCTTGCCCTCTCAGTGTAAACATACTACTCTTTCCATATTTTTTTATATTTGAAAACTTTCACGATAGTAAGAGAACTGGCTCCCAGTATTCAGACATAGGTGGAAAAGCCACTTTTGTTTCCAAGTAACAGTTTAACATTTGTCTTCACCTTTTACATTTTATTTTAAAAACACCTGATCAGATGGCTTACACATTCTGTCAGTTGAAGAGTTTGTTTTTCTTCTTCTGCTTGGAATTCTTCAATAGATGTTCAGAGTATTATCAATAATTGCTTTCTTGTTATATATACAAACATGAAAATCTTTTGTTCAAGGTTGTCATTTGTTTTAAAATTTTCATTCTGCTTTGTTTCTCATAGAAAAGCATAACTTTTTTCTTTTTTACCTTTCAGATTTCACTCAGCTGCACAGAATAAATTAATTATAATCCTTGGTTCTGACACACTGTTTTATTGTTCCTATATGGCCTCTGTATTAGACCAGATTCTCCAGAGAAACAGAACCAATAGAGCATACATTACTATCTGTGTATCTATATCTCCTCTATGTAAAGAGATTTATTATAAGGAATTGGTTCACCCTGTCTTGGAAGCTCAGAAGTCCCGGGATTTGCATTTGGCAAGTTGGAGACCCAGGAGAGCTGAGTCTCGAGGCTGAAGAGACTGATATCCGAGATCAAAGACAGTAAAGCAGAGAGAAACTTCTTCCTTCAGCCTTTTTTTCTTTTTTTAAAGGAAGCAAGAGTGAATTTTTTTTCTTTGTGTTTGGCCGTGCTGGATCTTTGTTGCCGTGTGTGGATTTCTTTACGCTGGGTGGGCGCGGCTCTCTGGTTGCGGTGCGTGGGCCTCTCGTTGTGGCGGCTCCTCTTGCCGTGGAGCAGGGGTTCTGGGTTCGTGGGCTTCTATCGCTGCAGCGCACGCGCTCAGTAGTGGCAGCTCTAGACCTTGGGCTCAGTACTTCTGGGGTATGAGCTTAGTTGCCCTGCAGCACGTGGGATCTCCCCAGACCAGGGATCAAACCCGTGTCCCCTGCACTGGCAGGTGGATTCTGAACCAGGGGACCACCAGGGAAGCCCCCCTTTTCAGCCTTTTGTTCTACTCAGGCCTTCAGTAGATTGGATGAGGCTCACCCTCGGTGCGGAGGGCTCTACTCAATCTGTAGATTCAAATATTAATCTTACTCTGAAATACTGTCATCAGAAATAATGTTTAACTAAATATCTGGACACCCTGTTGCCTAGTCAAGTGGGCATATAAAACTAACCATCTCAGCCCAATTTCGTTTACTTGCTTTCTTTGTTATTTTTTGTTGTACAGTAAACATCCATGAATTGCTTCCCCAAATTCAGCTTATCCTTTGACAAAAAATCTACACATGATTAAGGCTGTCTCCCCTCTCCTAATCCACTCCATGCCTCCTGTATCCTGAAGGCTCCATTGTCCTGAATCTTTTTACTGTTTTATTAAATAAAGCTAGAGTTGTGATTTTGAAAGTTAGATTTTTAAATGTTGTGATTTTAAATTTCATAGGAAGTGTATGCAATCCTTTTAAAGACAATTATTATTAATTTATAATTATATAAATTATTATATTATTATAAGTATAATTGTTATATTATTATAATATAAAATGTTATAATAATATAATTATAATTGCTATATATTATAATATAAATTATTATATCATTGTAATGTATTAAATAGTTCTTGTTTTTCGTTAGTTGCTAAGTCATGTCTGACTCTTTTGCAACCCATGGACTGTAGCCAACCAGGGTCATCTCTCCATGAGATTTCTCAGGCAAGAATAATTGAGTGGGTTGCCATTTCCTTCTCCAGTGGATCTGCCTGGCTCAGGGATTGAACCTACATTTCTTGCATTGGCAGGCAGCTTCTTTACTGAAGAGCCACTGGGGAAGCCCAATTAAATCATTATATATATTAAAATACACAAAGTATTGTAAGAAAGAATATATATATGTATAACTGAATCAATTTGCTGTATACCTAAAACTAACATATTGTAAATCAACTATATTTCAATAAAAAATTTTTAAAAATGAAAAACTTATAAAGTACTAGGTATATAGTTTAGTAAGCAGGGTGACATATAATATACAGCCTTTCCCAATTTTGAACCAGTCTGTTGTTCCATGTCTGGTTCTAACTGTTGCTTCTTGACCTGCATACAGATTTCTCAGGACGCAGGTAAGGTGGGCTGGTATTCCTATCTCTTGAAGAATTTTCCACAGTTTGTTGTGATCCACACAGTCAAAGGCTTTGGTGTAGTCAATAAAGCAGAAGTAGATGTTTTTCTGGAACTCTTGCTTTTTCGATGATCCAATGGATGTTGGCAATTTGATCTCTGGTTCCTCTGCCTTTTCTAAATTCACCTTGAACATCTGGAAGTTCACTATATATTGAACATATATAGTTCAATAAACTTTTGGTGGAGAAAAAATTATTTACGTAAAACTATAACTATTATGTAACAATTTCCCATTCCAACATAGAAAACTTTTCTGGTCATCTAAAGAAGTTTTTTGTAATCTTTTGGTACTTTTTTCACTTAATATCATTTTACTAAAATGTATTCATATGGTTGCATGTCATGTCATTACGCTTCATTCATTTTGACTACTGTATCCTATTCCATTGTATGTTGTTGCTGCTCAGTTGCTCAGCTGTGTCTGACTGGTTGCTACCCCATGGGCTGCAGCATGCCAGGCCTCCCTGTCCCTCACCATTGTATAAATATACCATTTTTTGTGAATCCACTTTCTCATTGATGGATGTTTGAATAGCTTCCAAGTTTTTGCCATTGAGAACAATGTAGCTCTGAATATTCTTTGCTTTGAGTCCTGATTATACATGAATAATTACATCCATGAGTGGAATTATGGGGCCACAGAACATGTGTGTAAGTTGCTTCAGTCATGTCTGGCTCTTTGTGACCCTATGGACTGTAGCCAGCCAGGCTCCCCTGTCCAAGGGGTTCTCCAGGCGAGAATACTGGAGTGGGTTACTATTCCCTTGTCCAGGGGATTTCTTGACACAGGGATTGAACCTGCATCTCTTATGTCTCTTCCATTGGCAGGCAGTTTCCTTGCCACTATCGCCACCTATTATTAGAAGACACACTGTTCACTCCTTTTCTGAAGAGATAATACCATGTTACACTCCACCAGAAGTGTGTAAGAGATCTTGTAGCTCTAAATCCATTCTAAAACTGAGTATTACAAGATTTCTTATTATTTTTTGCCGATTGAATGTGCCTAAAATTATAGATCCCCCTGTAGAAGGGCATGGCAACCCACTCCAGTATTCTTGCCTAGAAAATCCCATGGACAGAGGGGTCTGGCAGGCTACAGTCCATGGGGCTGCACAGAGTCGGACATGACTAAAGCGACTTAGCACACGCACACAAAATTACAGATCACAGCTGTCTTGACTTGTATTTTCCTAATCACCAGTACTGTTAGAAGTCTTGCCAGAAGTCTATTGACTGTTTATGCTTCTTCTGTGAGATTCCTGTTCATGTCTTTTGCCCATTTTTAAGTTGATTTGCCCATGATTTTATTTTTGATTTATAGGATAATCTTGGGATTTTTCATAAATTCTGTCAATCGTTGCTTTTGCGTGTTCTGCCTTTGCTTTTCAACTTATCAGTTTCCCTATCCTACAACTGTTTAAATTTCCATCTGTATTTTCTCTTCTAGGACTTCTTGGTTTTCTCTGTGCTGTTTTCATCACTAGCAGGCCCCACCTAAGCCACATTCCTGAGCTAAAGGTTTGCAGCCTGGGACGTGGGACTTCGAACTACATAACTAGGTACCCAGTCTGCTCTGAGTCTCCACCCTTACCCCTGTCAAGCTCCACCCAAGCTTGGCTGTCACATGTCCCAGGGAACTGCCTGGAGCCACCTGGTTTATTTCCAGCAGATATGAGTCATTTTCCTTTCCAAGAAACCAAGGAGTATAACATTTACTGGATACTCTGGGAGATTCGGCTAAACTGCTTTTACAAATGAAGACACCAAGGTTCTGAGAGGTGATGTAATGTGTTCAAGACTTCACAGCTCAACGTATGAGAAAGGCAAGAGGACACCAATGTTTCCTTCGGCCAAATGGACCCACACCTGAAAACTTGGAGGTAGTGAACATGCCTCCGTCCTCTGAGTCCGAACTCTGATGAAAGGAATTCCATGCAACTGTTCAACTGCCTGATCTCTCTCCTCCCTTTCCAGTCCCTATCTTCGGCTCTCTGCTCAACTTTTCTCTGCTCAAAAGAGGAAAATTTTTGTTGAAGTCTGCTCTGTCTCTCTGTGGCTTCAAATGTGTCAAAGACTTCCCTTGGCATTTAAAATCTTAATTCTTTACCATGTTTTGCTTCTCTCTTCATCTCCTACCTTCATTCTTGACACTCCTGTAGCCACACAGGCTTCCTTTATGTTCTTTGAGTGTGCTGAGTTCTTTTCCGTCTTCAGGCTTTCACTCCTGCTGTTTCCTTTGCTGGGAATGCCTCTCTCCTTTGCATAATCAGTTTGTTTTCATCCTTGTGATCCTGCATTAAATGTCACCTCCTCAGAGATCTCTCTCCTGTCCCTCCTACATAATATCCTTCCTTTACAAGGAACTGCTACACATTGTTTCCTTCCTTACTAGAACTTATTAAAATCTGTAATTACAGTAGTTATTGGCTTTTTATTACTTCTCTTAGGTCCAGTTCTCCAATGGATTGCACGTGCCAAAAGTTTGTCTCATTCATCTGTAACCTCGGGGGCTGGGCCAGTGCCTGGCACCCCATTCCACCAATATTTGTTGAACCAGTGAATGGATCCACAGGCTACTCAATAATTAGTGGTTTTCATTTCCTTCTCTCTTCTAAGCTGCAGTAGCTGTGCACCACACAGACTGGCACACTCAACCTGGGAGAACTTGAATAGGACAATGGAAATAGCAGCTTAGTGGATGTCGCTCCTTTGTATCTGAAAAACTGGCTGAACCAGTTGGGCTAGCTACTGTTTTCTGTTTTGCTTAACTTCAACAAGTTCCCTGGCTGCTGAGCTTCTCCTGGCTTGGGTCCCCATATTCATGAAGAAGTGGCGTTCACATCAATGATGATATAATAGGATATATTAACATAAACAGCAGATTCCTTGGATAAATCACTACCAAAAGGTGCCTAATTGGCTATGATAGCAAAATGACTCTTGAAGAGATTCTGACACATTTTGAAAGGGAGGTAGGAACCAAATAGGTAAGCTTTTCAAGTGCTTTATGTTTACGGACCCCTTTCTCTTTTTTAAGCTTTCTAATTTTGAAGCCATTTCTATTATATTTTAATTTTTAAAAGTTAATTACTTTGACTGCACCAGGTCTTTAGCTGCAGCATGCAAACCCTTAACTGTGGCAGGTGGGATCTAGTTCCCTGACTAGGGATAGAACCTTGGCCCCTGCATTAGGAGCATGGAGTCTTAGCCACTGAACCCCCAGGGAAGTCCCAAGCAACAAAAATAGTGCAGACAGTTCCTATATATCCTTCATCCAGCTTCCTGTAATGTTACCATCTTAGGGAACCATGGCATGTTGGTCAAAACTAGGAGATTGATGTTGGTACAATACTATGACCTTAACTACAGACTTCATTTGAATGGTTTTTCCTGTGGTCATGTATGGATGTGAGAGTTGGACTGTGAAGGCTGAGCGCTGAAGAATTGATGCTTTTGAACGGTGGTGTTGGAGAAGACTCTTGAGAGTCCCTTGGACTGCAAGGAGATCCAACCAGTCCATTCTGAAGGAGATCAGCCCTGGGATTTCTTTGGAAGGAATGATGCCAAAGCTAAAACTCCAGTACTTTGGCCACCTCATGCGAAGAGTTGACTCATTGGAAAAGACTCTGATGCTGGGAGGGGTTGGGGGCAGGAAGAGGAGGGGACGACAGAGGATGAGATGGCTGGATGGCATCACTGACTCGATGGACGTGAGTCTGTGTGAACTCTGGGAGTTGGTGATGGACAGGGAGGCCTGGCGTGCTGCGATTCATGTGGTTGCAAAGAGTCGGACACGACTGAGTGACTGAACTGAATTGAACTGAACTGAACTTTTCCCACTAATGGATGGAGCCCTTCCTTAATACTTGGTCCTCAATGAAATGATAGGTCTTATGGTTCTAGTGGCTTCCCTGTGCTGAATGAGGAAATGGACTCATCATTGTTCATCCTCAGGAAATATTCTAAGCAAAACTGGGATTTGCCATCTTGATTGGGATTGAGATGCCTTTCCTGACCAGTCTGGCTGGAAGTTCCAGAGACTGAAGTTCCAGTGGTTGCTCTGCAAAGGCTTTTTCTTCTTAGGAACCAGAATTGAGGAAGCTCTTGGTGATGACTGGAGAACTTCATGCTCCTAAGAAGTGGCTGGAGTTGATATTTAGGGATAATTAGGCACTTTTATTCTATTGGAGGAAATAAAATCATTATTTTTCCTTCCTCTTCCTCTCTTCCTTCCTCTCTCCTTCCCTCCTTCACTGCCTCCCATGAGTCCTTCTTTCCTTCTTCCTCTCCTCCTTCTATCAACTGTGTGTTAGGTACTGTGGTGTGGGTTCAAGATAAATGGTCTTACCTCCTAGGTGCTGATGAGTTAGTAATGGGAAAAAAAAAAAAAAATTAAACATTGTAGTGAGCTTCCCTGGTGGCTCAGCAGTAAAGAATCTGCCTGCAATGCAGGAGACGCAGGAGACGTGGGTTTGATCCCTGGGTCAGGAAGATCCCCTGGAGGAGGGCGTCACACCCCATTCTAGTATTTTTGCCTGGAGAATCCCAGGAACAGAGGAACCTGGTGGGCTACAGTCCACAGGGTCACAAAGAGTCGGACATGACTGAAGTGACTTAGAAAGCATGCATGCAAGGATTGTAGTACAGAATGACAAAAACTATACAGAGGATAGTGCACAGATTCCTAGGAACATAAACAACAGTGTTTTGATACATGATTCACAGCTGGTTCTAAGGTGGGGGGTAGGGTGGAAGATGAGGGGACTTGATCTGATTTGTAGCTTTTCCTGCTTTCCGTGGTGTAAATACTTCCACCTTGGCAGATTTCAATCTAGCAACCTGGTGTTGCTGCATGTGGAATTAAGCAGAGATTTACATGCCCTGCATTTCAGCTCACGGGAGCTGGCTCAGCACATTACTGGGAAGGGCACCTAATCTGGTCCACACGGGAGTGGGATTTGTAACATCAGGGGAAGCTTCCAAGAAGAGGAGACACTTGGGCTGTGTGAATTTCTTTGGGAATGAGCAGAGCAGTAAAGGGAAGTCAGTGTAACTCTTCCTCTTTGTGCAATTGAAGGAAACAGAGAAAATTTGGATAAGAAAAAAAAACTCATATGTAAGTTACAAACTGAGAGATGAATACTCTTAACTTTTTCAAGAGATGGTTATTTCTCCTGTCTTTTCCTTTTCTTCTTTTTGTGGGTTGAACTTTTATCATTAGTAAGCTTCTCTACCCCAGTGAATCTTTTGTCTGCTAATGATATCGTGACTATTGTTTCTTTTTAAAATTCATTTTAAACTCATAATTCATTTCTTAAAAGTCTGCTTAAATTTAGATTGTGATTAAATTTAAGAATCTTTCTTTATATACATATATTTTCCTAAGATATTAATATATACATATATTTTTTCTAAGATATTAAATATAGCTCCCTGTGCCATACAGTAGGTCCTTGTTGTTTATTTATCTATTTTACATGTAGTAGTTTTGTATCTGCTAATATGAAACTCCTATTTTATCAGCCCCCCCTTCCCCTTTGGTAACCATAAGTTTGTTTTCTGTGTCTGTGAGTCTATTTCTGTTTTGTAAATGAGCTCATTTGTAAAATTCTTTAGATTTCACGTATAAATAATAAATGATATTTGTCTTTCTCTGTCTGATTTGCTTCACTTAAAATGATAATCTCTATGTTCATCCATGTTGCTGCAAGTGGCATTATTTCATACTCCTTTAAGACTGAGTAATATTCCACATCTTCTTTATCCATCCATCTGTCAAAGGACATTTATGTTGCTACATTTTATATATATGTATAGCACCTCTTTATCTGTTCATCTGTTGTTGGACATGTAGGTTGCTTCCATGTCTTGGCTATTATAAATGGTGCTACTATGAACACTGGGGTGCATGTATCTTTTCCAATCTGAATTTTCTCCAGATATCTGCCCAGGAGTGGGATTGCTAGATCACATGGCAACTTTATTTTTAGTTTTTCAAGGAACTTCCATACTATTTCCCACAGTGGCTACACAAATTTATAGTCCCACCAAGAGTGGAGGAGGGTTCCCTTTTCT
The DNA here is from genome assembly GCA_006410635.1 of Cephalophus harveyi. Classification (NCBI taxonomy): domain Eukaryota; kingdom Metazoa; phylum Chordata; class Mammalia; order Artiodactyla; family Bovidae; genus Cephalophus; species Cephalophus harveyi. The sequence goes on along the minus strand of SJYT01063210.1, from coordinate 219,988 downwards.
TCACATCCTCTGTAGCATTTTTTTTTTTTTAATGGAGAACTTTATCTTAGGTTTTTTTTTAATTAATTAATTTTAATTGGAGGCTAATTACTTTACAACATTGTGGTGGCTTTTTCCATACATTGACATGAATCAGCCATGGGTGTACGTGTGTCCCCCATCCCAAACACCCCTTCCACCTCCCTCCCCATCCCATCCCTCTGGGTCATCCCAGTGCACCAGCTTTGAGTGCCCTGTTTCATGCATCGAGCTTGGACTGGTCATCTTCTTCATCTAGCATTACGTTTTATAGACTTTTAAAATGATGGCTGTTCTGACTGATGTAAGGTGATACCTCATTGTAATTTTGATTTGTATTTTCTCTAATAATTAGTGACTTTGAGTATCTTTTCATTTGCCTATTGGCCAACTGTATATTTTGTTTATTGGCTTTTGAGTTGTGTGCACTATTTGCACGTTTTGGAAATTAAGCCCTTGTTGATCACATCACTTGCAAATATTTTCTCCTGTCAGTAGGTTGTCTTTTTGTTTTGTTTATGGTTTCCTTTGCTGTGCAAATGGTTCTAAGCTTGATTAGATCCCTGTTTTTATATATTTTAAAGTCACACTTAATATAACTATTAAACTCTTTCTTCAATCTTCTTGATTTCTCTTGCTTTTTATTGGGTATTTCTTTTTTTTATTTTTATTTTTTTAATTTATTATTATTTTTTTAATTTTATTTTTACTTTATTTTACATTACAATACCGTATTGGTTTTGCCATACATTGACATGAATCCTCCACGGGTGTATACTAGCTCCCAATCCTGAATCCCCCTCCCACCTCCCACCCCATATCCTCTCTCTGGATCATCCCCGTGTACCAGCCCCAAGCATCCTGTATCCTGTATCGAACATAGGCTGGTGCTTCCTTCTTACATGATAGTATACACGTTTCAATGCCATTCTCCCAAATCATCCCACCCTCTCCCTCTCCTACAGAGTCCAAAAGTCCATTCTATACATCTGTATTTCTAATTCATCTCTTTTTTTTTCTTTTTAACCATTTATATACTCTGTATTAAATTTAGCTCTTCTTATTTGAACAAAGGAGTTTTAACATAATTTTGCTTTTTTTCCCCCGTACCATTCTCCCATTTTTCTCTTCCACTTCACAGTTTTTGTTAGCAGAAGTTTTAGCTACAAAGTACTGATATAAAATTATTATTGTTGTTGTCATTTACTTCAAATATTGAGTCTTCCAAATGCAAGTTTGACTTTATTATATGGTCTTAAGCTTAAAACAGTGATTTAATCTTTTTTGTATTTTTAACTGATTTTAGTGCTCATGAGTAGCCATTTTACACCATTTTTGAGTTCTGGTTTTTGTTTTAGCATTAGGTTAAGCAGGGCCCATTCCAAATCACTTTCCCAAAAAAAGTGCATCAGTGATCTATTATAGAACCCCCTGAATATGTGAAAGGAACTGTGGTTTTATTAACCTGCCTCACAGATGAAAACTTAGCTGATGGGAGATAAGAAACAGTCCAGTCAAGGATCACACAGGAAGCCACTGCCGACCAGGAACGCTGACTCTTTGACTTTGGCATTACGCTTCAGCTGCAGGTCCTGGCTGCTCTTTGTGCAGGTATGCTTTCAGACCCAGGTGTGGGTCTTGACATTCCCCCTTGCTAAAGTGCATCGTGTACTGTTTGACCTGCCACTGGACTACAAGTCACCCTTGGTCTCTTCTAGACCTGGATGGACCCTGGACTCCCAGGGTTCACTGGGCAATATCATGACATCGTGGGGCTGGAAGCAGCCAGAGAAGAAAACCAGTGCCACGGCAGGCGGACCCTTCAGATACCAACCCCTGGAGACCCTGTCAGCCTCTCACCCGAGCACCACTTGTGTCCGCCCATATCCATGGGCGCGTCCTCCGGGCTCTCAGATTATTATTAACCACATACAGCTTTATGCTGCAAATCCTTCAGGATGCATGTGTTCAACCCACCTTTTAAGTAATGATTTAACATGATGTTTATAATCTCATCATGGGCTTCCCAGATGGTGCTCGCTAGCGGAAAAGAACCCGCTTGCTAATGCAGGAGATGTCAGAGAGCTGTGTTCGATCTCTGGGTCTGGAAGATCCCCTGGAAGAGGGCATGGCAATGCATTCCAGGATTCTTGCCTGGAGAATCCGATGGACAGAGGAGCCTGGCTGGCTATGGTCCATAGGGTTGCAAAGAGTCGGACACAACTGAAAGGACTTAGCACACACGCACGCGTAGTCTCATCATGGTGTTAAGTTGCTTTACACTGACTGTCTTATGCCTTCATCCAGATATTAAATATTTCATAATCCTCATAACAGATGAGGAGACTGAGGCTGAAGGAGGTTATGTCCCTTGCTCAGAGGCACTTGCCTGGTAAGTGACAGATCCTATAGCAGAACCCAGCATTCTGAGTCATGACCCTTAATGTCACCCTGGAGTTATTTACCTTCTTGCTGGCAGAAGACTGGCTGCAGAGTCTCTGTTGGCTCCTCCTAGGTCTCTGCACTGCCCCAAGCCCCCTTGAGATCACCCCTTCTCTAGTTTTCACATACAAGTTAGGCTTCAGGGTTTCTGGGCTCCCACAATTTTAGCTCTGTGGATTTCCCCTAAACTCCCCTCCTGTGCAGGATGAACCAGAGAGGGGCCTGCCATAACTTCAAGCTGGGTTTCAGCCTCAGGCTGGGAACAGACCCACCCTCACCCTGAGGTCCCAGGGCTCACTGCCTTCTAGGTTTTATTGCTTTGGAAAGAAGGATTGAAGGGAATTGTTTACAGGCCTGGAAGGAGCAATAAAGTTTGCAAGCATTTCTGCCTCTTACTTAATAAATCTTTATGTCTCCTCGTGCACCCATTCACCTTAAACACACACACACACACACACACACACACACACACACACACACACACACTCACACATAGAAAAAAATGGAAGGAAGCTTTTTTTAGTTTTAGGATCATTGAGTTAAAAATCTCTTGAACTCCATCCATGACCCTCAACCTGAGCCGTGCAGTTCTTTGAATAGGGAGCAGAGTATGTGGCTGGAAGTGACTTCCAAAGACATGCAAGCCTTCCTGTGCTGCAGAGAAGCTACAGGGCTTGCCCCAGGGCCACCACACTCCACCCCCTGGGCTTGCTCCAAGCTCTCTGAAGTCTAGGAGGATGGGGTGGTGGGTGGCATGGGGTAAAGGAGAGCAAACCTCCTCAGCCCAAATCCCAGAGTATGCCTTAGGGAGTCAAGCAAAATGGGAAAGTACTGATGGCAGGCTAGAGGGAGAAAAATGTTAGTTCTTGGCATGAGTTTAGGTTTCAAGTAGAGATTTATACACATGACATAAGGGTTATACTAATTGAACAGTTATAAGTCTAGACATTATTCTAAACTCTATGTGTGTTCACAAAATCCCTTCAAAGTAAGTATTATTATTATCCCCGTCTTTCAGATGTAGAAACAGATGCTCAGAGAGGCAAAGTAACCTACCCAAAGTCACACAGCTATAAGGAACAGAGCTAGTATTCACCTGGAAAAACTGTTGATTTTCAGAGCCTGTGATCTTGAGGGCCCTCTTACATGGCTCCTTCTGGTCAGCACTGACCTTGGCTCCGTGATATTGAGTATCAGGACCTGGGACATTCAGATAAGGGAATCAGTATTGCTAAGTTCTGCCCCCCCCCTCCATGTGCTAGGTAATTTTTATAAACTAGCCCTTCCCATATTCACAGTGAGCTTTGAGATGGATTATAATCCTCTTTATTCAGATGAGGAAGAAGTTTCAGAGAGGCTAAATCCACCCAAACTGGGATTCATAGTGCTGCCTGACATCTGGTTAACTCCAAGGAAGAGGTAATCTGTGTTTACAGAGATCAGGGACGGCGTCTCTGGTGGCTCAGCAGTGAAAAATCCACCTGCCAATGCAGGAGAGGTGGGTTGGATCCCTGGGTCAGGAAGATCCCCTGGAGAAGGAAATGGCAACCCACTCCAGTATTCTTGCCTGGGAAATCCCATGGACAGAGGAGCCTGGTGGGCTCCATGGGGTCGCAAAGGTCTGACTTAGTGACTAAATAACAAGAGGTCAGGGAAACAATGAAATTCATTCATTTAATACTTATTGAGAACTTTTCACATTGTCTGTACTTCTGGGAAAGCTAAGACACTCAAAGCCCTGAAGCTACAAAGACATGGAATTGGGGCAGTCTTTGGTTCCTGTCTTCAATCCTGAAAAGCCCCCATGCATGGCCTTTGAGGAGTCCTAAGTGAGGCACAATTCCCCACACTGCTGAGAGCCACAACACCTCCACCTTGGTTCTGCTTTAGTCATCATTAGACTGTAAACTTGAGCTTGTCTCCCTCACAAACCACGAGGTCAGTTGTATGCTTGTATAAGTAGAAGGGTGAGGGAAAGATCTGTTTTCTGGGTGGAAGAGTTAAGTCTTGAGAACCTTCTTTAATTCGGCAAATGTACTAGGATCTGAGAGGATAGGGGCCATTTGTGGAAGAATGAGAGCCCCAGGGAGGGTTGGGGTCTTTGGGAGAGATGGGCACACATTTTGGGGCACAGTGACCAGTGGGGAGTCCCTACCAGTTTTGTAACCCTCTGATTCCATGAATCCAAGTCCTTCTCTTTAGAGATCTTTCCTTCTTTCTCTAAGATTGCATTTATATGAGTGCGTGTGTGCACACAGTTGCTTTAGTCATGTTTGACTCTTTGCAATCTTGTGGACTGTGGCCCACCAGGTTCCTCTGTCCATGGGATTTTTCAGGCAAGAATACTAGAGTGGGTTGCCATGCCCTTCTCCAAGGTATCTTCCTGACCCGGGGATCAAACCCACGTCTCCTGCATTTCCTGCATTACAGGTGGACTTTTTACCACTGAGCCACTGGGAAAGACTGTATTTATAGATATCTTCCCCAAAATACTTTCCAGGGTTGCTACTTGTACTTTCAAGTCAGCTCAAAGCTTTTAATAAGATAAAATTTAAGTCAAGGCTATAGTTTTTCCAGTAGTCATGTATGGATGCGATAGTTGGACTATAAAGAAAGCTGAATGCTGAAGGATTGATGCTTTTGAACTGTGGTGTTGGAGAAGACTCTTGAGAGTCCTTTGGACTGCAAGGAGATCTAACCAGCCCATTCTAAAGGAGATCAGTCCTGAATATTCATTGGGAGGACTGATGCTGAAGCTGAAACTCCAATACTTTGGGCACTTTATTTCTTTGGTGAAGAGCTGACTCATTTGAAAAGACCCTGATGCTGGGAAAGATTGAAGGCAGGAGGAGAAAGAGACGACAGAGGATGAGATAGTTGGCTGGCATCACTGACTCAATGGACGTGAGGTTTGGTAAACTCCGGGAGTTGGTGATGGACAGAGAGGCCTGGCATGCTGCCATGGGGTCACAAAGAGTCGGACACGACTGAGCGACTGAACTGAACTGAAGCTCTCAGTTATTATTCCTAAAACTCAGTTTGTTCCTTTCTTCTTTCTTCCCTTGAAAGTATGTTTCAATTTCTTTACCTTTGTTTGGAGAAAAAAAGCTCCAGTGAAGTTGTGGGATTATAGTTTTAAACATATAAACATGTCTTCTAGCACACTGCTCTGTGTATAACTTGTGTCTGTCAGCATACACACCAGGAAGATTCTTAACAGTTTGACTCTTGTATTTATGATAAGAAAATATTGTAAACAATGCATACATCATATATAAACTAGGATTGCATGCCAAAATATAGTTAAATATACATGTCTATCTTCATAAAAACAAAGGCATTCTACAACAAATAGAAAGTTATTTTAGAGTGGTTGCATGATGAGTGCTGTTTTTTCCTTTTACTTCTTCTTATAAGTTTTTTAAAAGGTTTATTTATATAACACATATTTATTGAGCAACTACTGGACAAGAGGTTGGAACTAGCACTGTGCAAAAAGCAGTCTCTTTTTCATGGACGTTATGGTTTAGTTGTTTTATTGCCAATAAATACAAAGGAGACTATAATCCAAAATAATAAAGGTTTTTCACAGGGGATTAATTTATCAATGGGTTTAACCTTTAATGAGGCTAAAATACAGTACTTTTTTTTTTTTTTTCCTTTCTGAGGAGAGGAGGATGCTGGTATCAAGCATGGTGATTTTCTTGCCTTCCAGGCAGAGAAAGGCTGGTGACGCTGAAAGCTCTTTGGCACCAGAAGGCTAGATACAGAAGATGCTGAAATCATGGTGCCCTCCAGTCATCAGAAACAGGACAGCAGAGATTAGAGGCATCCAGTTATAGGAACCCTTGACTCAGGCTTCCTCCTGGTTTCATGTCTCAGAGCCAGCTGGGAGGCTGGTCTTGAAAGTCCACCTGTAAGGATGGTTGATGTCCAGCTAGCAAAAGATCTTTTGAAAGATCTTTTTGAAAGTGCAAACTTGATTATGTCATTCTCCAACCACTTACATCATTTCGGTGGCTTCTCATTGCTGTTGGACAGAAAACCAGAATCCTGAAGAAGTCCTACAAAGTCTTACATAATATGAATGTTGCCTGCTTGTCTCAAGAGTCTCCTCCTCATTTCCTGGATGCTCAATAAGTATTGCTAAGTGAAATCGCTCAGCCGTGTCCAACTCTCATGGACTGTATCCATGGGATTCTCCAGGCCCGAATACTGGAGTGGGTAGCCTTTCCCTTCTCCAGGGGATCTTCCCAACCCAGTGGTTGAACTCAGGTCTCCCGCATTGCAGGCGGATTCTTTACCAACTGAGCTATCAGGCACACGCCATAAAACCGCTTGCCTTAGGCTTTTGGATATCGATTTCCTTTACCTGGAATAATCTCTCACCTCCACCTTTGCATTTACCTCACTGAGTTCACGTTCCTCATCTTTTAGGTTGAAGCTCAAAGATCCCTGGCTTGGACAGATCTTTCTTGATATTTTGGACTGCTCCACTTCCCCTTATTATTTTCTTTGACAGCTTTGTGTGCATCTTTTCCATAGCACATTCACACAATTGCACTGTTATTTCTTTGATTAACGTCTGCCTCTCCTATGAGGGCAAGGATGGTGTCTTTTATTTCTTTTTTATCATTGATTCCTTTAGAGCCTGGAAGTGTGCCTGGCATCGTATAGACCCTCAATAACTGGCTGTTGAATATGTATGAAGAGCAATGAGAGCTTAATGTTATCACTTAGGACCACAGAACCTAAGCGGACAGGCTACCCCTGCGGCCCACCTGGGGAGTGAAACTGAAGAGGACATCAGATGAGTGTCTGTCCACTGGACGCAGGAAGCAGGACTCGAGAATAGGTAGTGAGACTAAAGACCACGGCCTGAATGGGCATCACCGCTTCCTCCAGTTGTAAAATTTAAGGCTGAGTTCCCTGGTTTCTGTTCTATGTGATGAGAAGAAAATATTCTGTTCATGTTTAGAAGATGAATCTTCTAAACACCTTCCAGTAATATCCTCGGTGGTAAAATTGTAGTGCTCTCAAGTTGTCACCAACAGGGCTCTAAGTAAAAAGCTATAGTTGAGTTAGGGATGTCACGTTTTAAAAACCTGGTGAAAGAAGGGGAAAATCAGTGAGGAGACACCAGCCCCACTTCAAGGAGAACAGCTTTGCCAGTGACACTGGAGTTTCTGTCAGGTGGGTCCCTTCGAGGCTGCCATGGTCAAGGGGAGCTGGACTGACAGATTGAATGTGTAAAGGCTAGAATTTCATGAACAAGTCGGTTAAGGGGAAGACCTTTGTGGACCCCATATGGAGAGAGGAGTTATTGTAATAGTTATTTGTAATCATAATGGTGATAATAAATACCACTTACTAAACACCCGGGCTTCTCCGGTGGCTCAGCGGTAAAGAGCCCGTCTACACTAGATAGCATATTGAAAAGCAGAGACATTACTTTACCAACAAAGGTCCATCTAGTCAAGGCTATGGTTTTTCCAGTGGTCATGTATGGATGTGAGAGTTGGACTGTGAAGAAAGCTGAGCACCGAAGAATTGATGCTTTTGAACTGTGGTGCTGGAGAAGACTCCTGAGAGTCCCTTGGACTGCAAGGAGATCCAACCAGTCCATTCTGAAGGAAATCAGCCCTGGGATTTCTTTGGAAGGAATGATGCTGAAGCTGAAACTCCACCAGCACTTTGGCCACCTCATGCGAAGAGTTGACTCATTGGAAAAGACTCTGATGCTGGGAGGGGTTGGGGGCAGGAGGAAAAGGGGACAACAGAGGATGATGGCTGGATGGCATCACTGGCTCAATGGACGTGAGTCTGAGTGAACTCTGGGAGTTGGTGATGGACAGGGAGGCCTGGCGTGCTGCGATTCATGGGGTCGCAAAGAGTCAGACACAACTGAGCGACTGAACTGAACTGAACTGAACTGAACCAATGCAGGAGACATGGATCAGGATGATGCCCTGGAGAAGGACATGGCAACCCACTCCACTATTCTTGCCTGGGAAATTTCATGGACAGAGTAGCCTGGAGGGTTACCGACCATGAAGTTGCGAAAGAGGACACGACTTAGTGACTATACAACAGAAGCTGAGCATCTGCCACGTCTAGGCACTTTAAAACTTGACTTTAACTCTTCAAATGCCTTTAGAGTTTCAGTTTTATTATAATGTAATCTATATCTTATAAGTAAGGAAACAGAGGCTGAAAGAGGTTAACTGACTTGTCCAGGACTCCACAGATACTAAACGATGGAGCTGAGACTCAAAAGTGGCCCATGGCCTTAGACATGTTCCTTCTTCATTGACAGAACTGGCTCTGGGGGCTGCCCATGAAGGCAGACAGATTTTTCCATCAGGTCTTTTAGTAGCAATAAGTCACATGGACCTTGCAACCTGCTTCTCACCAGGTGCATTCTCAAGGCATTGGACTTTCTTCCTCCTCAATTCCCTTTGATGTTAGTGAGAAGTCAGTACCTGGAGGCTTCAGAAAATCACAATGGGACTTTGTGCTCAGTTGGGTTTCATGACATATACATTTCTGATAAAAGAATCCAGTATTTGTCTATCTATCTATCTATTTATCATCTATTTCTATTTAATTAGTGGCCATTAAATAATTTTCTAATAATGGAAACTAAATTTTCTGTATGTAAAGTAGGTAAAAGATACCTGCTTTAATTATTTAAGTAATATCCAAACATCAAAAGAAACCCAAGTTGCAACACAAAGGAGAAAAAAATTCTTTAGGATCAGCAACTTTTAAAAGGCATGCAAGATGGTCTCAGACACACACCCAAGCTATGCTTAAGGCTTAATTTTTTTTTTTAATATTGCAGTTTTACTGATGACAAGATCATGAATAATGCCACTATATGTCCACGGCATACTCTTATCCACCCAGCATACCTGTCATATTTATATACAAGCTACTTATTACTATGGGGTTTCAATGAGGAAAAATCAATTAATTGGAGGCCTGGAAATTAATAGGAGGGACTGAGATGCTGATGAGTTTTCTTCACCATAAGCAGGGCTGGCTCAACATTTAGCTCTTGAATATAGGCAAGAGAACAGGTGGCATTTTCACCATTAAGCACTGTCTCTATTATTAATAATCTAATAATCTGCTTTATTTAGTCAGCACAAAATCTCCTCCTTTCCAACTTTTCTCTTTTAACGTATGAGCATTTCTATGTCCTGTTAGTCCTTTCTTGACTCTGAAATATTTTCTACCTAACTTGTAATCCCTTTTCTCTCCTTCTCAGGCAAACATCTCCTAAGCATCAGATGCTGTGTTGGGCATGAGGAATAAGCTGATTCCTACTTTAGAGTCTCTTTGGTTTGATGGCTTCCCTTCTTAAACTTCCAAAGGCAGAGTCTGGAAAAAAAAAAGATGTTCTCAATTCCCACTGACCTAGACTGCCCTGGACATTTGGAAGGTCAAAGCCCCAGCCCTGGCATTCACTCCCCAAATGGTGAGCTAAGGGAAATTTGCTTCCTTCTCAGGACACTTCTGCTGTTGGATAGAGCTCTTCATATGGGGAATGGAGAAGTAGTGGCTTATCAGCTCACCATCCAATTCTATTTTACTGAGACACAGAAAGAGAGAGAGAGAGAGAGAGAGAGAGTTGTTTCTGTTCAGTTGCTAAGTCGTGGCCGACTCTTTGCGACCTCATAGACTGCAGCACACCAGGCTTTCCTGTCCTTCACTATCTCCTGGAGTTTGCTCAAACTCATGTCCATTGAGTCACCAATGCCATCCAACCATCTCATTCTCTGTTGCCCCCTTGTCCTCCTGCCCTCAGTCTTTTCCAGCATCAGGGTCTTTTCCAATAAGCTGGCTGTTCGCATCAAGTGGCCAAAGTATTGGATCTTCAGCTTCAGCATCAATCTATACAGTGAATATCCAGGGTTGATTTCCTTTAGGATTGACTGGTTTGATCTCCTTGGGACTCTCAACAGTCTCCTCCAGCACCATAGTTCAAAAGCATCAATTCTTTGGCATTCAGCATTCTTTATGGTCTAACTCTCACACCCATACATGACTATTGAAAAAAACCATAGCTTTGACTACACTTACTATACTTTAACTATACTTTGTTGACAAACTGATAGAGAAGCACTAATGGACGTCTGACAATGAAAGAAAGGGGTTTGGCGAATTCATCTCCTTGAGCAGGGCATAATGAGTACATGAGTACAAATGTTGTCAAACACATGTGGTGAATGGCATGCAGATTGGGCTATGAACTAGTCATGAAGAGTAAGGCCATATATTGGTCCATGGCAAACTGGAAATTAAATGGTTTAAGAAGCACTATTCTATAGGACAATGATTAAATAAACTACTGAAAAAAGTTCAGTTGGTCACTGATTTGGGGAAAAAAAAAAAGGAAATTGTTTATTCCTATCTCACTCATAGATTTATATCTCACAGCACATTAAACTTGTAAGAAATTCACCATTCAAGAAGCTTTTCTACTTCTGTTTAAGCTGGTATTTCTCCAATTGAGTTTGGCATGAAACAATTTTCTCTGCTGAATGCCTCACCCTGTGGGAAAGGTAGAGAAAGAAACACCCTAAGAGTGAAGGATGTCAGGCAACTCCTCACCTGCACTCCACACCTAGAAAAGTAGAATATCTGGTTTTCCCAGTCAAATTTTGATATTGCATCATTCCCTGCAAGCTTCGTCTGCCAGACATGCCCTTGAGCCTCCAGATTCTGGGACTGGAGAAGGCAGGAAGAGATACTATCTCATCACTGTCAAGGTTTGCAGGGTTGGAAAAGAGACAGTTCTAAGCTCAAGTCAAGACTTTATGATGTTGAGACTCTCTGAAAGGAAAATCAAATCATTTTCTTTTCAGATTTTTTTTTTTGATATGGACCATTTCTAAAGTCTTTATTGAATTTGTCACAATATCCTGTTGTTTATGTTTTGTTTTTTCATTTTTTGTTTGTTTGTTTGGCTTCAAGGCATGAGCTACAATCTTAGCTCTGACCCGTACTCCCTGCATTGGAAGGCGTAGTCTTCACCCCTGGATCCCCAGGGAAATCTCTGCAAATCAAGTAACTTTTCCTCTGGATTTTTGTCTATCTACTCCTCTCCTTCTTTGCCTTCCTTTTATAATAATTATTGAGTCTTGAATGTGTGCCAGGCACTGTACTAAGAGGTTAAGGATATAGTTGAAGATAAAATAGACTGCATTTATATTCTTGGGCTTCCCAGGTGGTGCTAGTGGTAAAGAATCTACCCGCCAATGCAGGAAATGCAAGAGACACGGGTTAAATATCTGACTGGGGAAGATTTCTTGGAGTAGGAAATAGCAGACCACTCCAGTATTCTTGCCTGGAAAATTCCATGGACAGAGGAGCCTGGTGGGTTACACTCCATAGGGCGGCAGAGTCAGACACTACTGAGTGACTGAGCATAGCACATTCCTACTCTTAAGGAACCAACAGTCAAGTGTGTGTGTGTGGGTGGGTGGGGGGGTCATAGACAAGGAATCAAGCTATTTTGATAACACATATTAAAAGTACGGTGGAGAGAAGAGTGTTATGGGTAGTCAGAGGTCAAAAGTGGAACCTACACAATGAGGTCAGGAGGAGAAGAGGGTGACAGAGAATAAGATGGCTGGGTGGTATCACTGACTCAATGGACATGAGTTTGAGCAAACTCGGGGAGATAGTGAAGGACAGAGAAGCCTGGTATGCTGCAGCCCATGGGGTTGCAAAGAGTTGGCCATGACTGAGCGACTGAGAAACAACACAATCTGTAAAGTTGAGGGAAAAGCCAGGAAGACTTCTCAAAGGAAGAGAAAACCAGGGTGAGTACTGAAGGATGGAGAAGAGGCAGCCAAGGGCAGGGAGGCAGAGATGGAGAGGAAGCCCCAGGATAATCCTTGTTACTGGATGGTGCACCATTGAAAATTCTAGTGATGGAAGGATACTTATGAAGCAAGGAGGCCACTCTGGCTCAGGTGGGAGAGATGATTTCCGTTCCCCGCTCCCACCCCAGCTTTCCTGCTTTCAGTGTCAGAGTATACAGTCCTTACAGCCAGTCCCGTTTTTGCTGAAGGAGGTAGGACTTTAATGGGACTGTCTTCAGCAGCAGAGGTCAGAGGCTCTGGTAACTTTTCTTATGAAAAACTGATTGATCTCCAAGGTCAGAACGGGGTGAGTGAGGCTCACTAGAAAAAAAAAATAATTTCTTTGAGTAAAAAGACCTTTGAGGTCCTTTTAGGATCTTGCCTAAATTTAGTAATTATGTCTGAATCACTCTTTAAGCAAACAAAGCAGTGAAAGAAGGGTGCTCAGAGAAGGGGGACAAGGTGGCGGAGATTCAGCTGACCCTTGCAGGGATTTTGTTTCCGCTGCAGTCACGCAGAAGGACTAGACTCAGTCTTCTCTGCCTATATTTCTGGTGGGTCACAAAGTGAGCATTGATGTTTCCATGCTAGTGGTCACCAGCCCTTAGAGAACCCTCATGCATAGATGGGGTCAGTAAATGTCTGCTGGCGTTATTGTTATCATTATTGCATTGGAAGTTGTGTTTATCTCCCTGACATGCATTTTTATAAAAATTCCCATTTTTATCCAGATAGCAACACCTCTTCCATTCAAATCCATAGGCTTTGTGGGGAAAAGGTTGAATCCGATATATGGTTCAGGGATATTTAATTAGCAAAGCCACATTTCCTGGCCATGGTGATTGGTTCAGGGCTGGGCTCATGGTCCCATTTGGATTCATGAAATGAAAGGAGACGTTTTCTAGGAGTTTCTGGAATTGTACTTCCTCGTTCTTGTCAGAGAGCTTCTAGTAGCAATTTCTCTCCGTTGCTCTTTGTAAGATTCAAGAAAGCATGGATCTTCAGTAGTAACAACAGGCAGCCATCTTGTAACCGTGGCGAGAAACCTGGATTAGGCTGAAACAGACCCCATGGGAAGCAGAAGAGAGAAGGAAATGATGAGATCGTTGAGAAAGGCTGGGAAAGCTTTGAGGTAACACAATCCTGGGATTCCCTGGGCTTTTTAACATATCCTTATTGTTGACTCATTTCTGTTTGCATTCCCTACTCTACTACCTACTATAAAAGCCATCTGTGTATATAGTGGAAGGAACACTAAATGTGGAATAACATGGATCTGGATTCTCAGCTGGCTTTTGCTGTGTGACTTTAGGAAAATGACTTCACTTCTCTGAGTCTATTTTCTCACCTGTGATAGTAGGATGATAACCTTTCTTTATAGTGCTGTTAAGGTAAATATGGTAATGTAATATGAAGCGGAGAAGGCAATGGCACCCCACTCCAGTACTCTTGCCTGGAAAATCCTATGGACAGAGGAGCCTGGTGGGCTGCAGTCCATGGGGTCGCTGAGTCGGACACGACTGAGCGACTTCACTTTCACGTCTCACTTTCATGCATTGGAGAAGGAAATGGCAACCCACTCCAGTGTTCTTGCTTGGAGAATCCCAGGGACGGGGGAGCCTGGTGGGCTACCGTCTATGGGGTCGCACAGAGTCGGACACGACTGAAGCGACTTAGCAGCAGCAGCAGCAATATGAAGGGTCTAGCACAATTCTGGCCTTATGAGAAGATGCTCAGTGATGTTAAGCACTGCTCATTAGAGGGGTAAGTGTCAGAGTATGGGGGCAGCAGGGAATCTGAGCCTTCTTGCTCTGCTACTCAAGAAGAGTGATGGGTCAGAGGTGAAAGACTACCCTGTGGGTTCTATGGCCATTGGCCTCTTCCCTGGGCTTCCAGGTTCTTTTGCCACAAATCAAAATATTGACAAATGCAACTACTCTAAATTCTACCCTTTCCCCTTATTTTTGGAGAACCACAATAAATATTTTATCACGTATTTGGATGCTCCTAAAGGATGGGCATAAGTTTTAGAGCCAGAGATAGTATAAGTAGTCCAGCCTGCTCCATGGAGCATCTGCAGAGGAGGGGACCAAGACACAGTGCTGGGGAACAGCTAACTCAAGGCTTTGGCAGGGATGGGTGGGCTCCCCTGTCTCCTTGTTGTGGGGCAGGGTGGCCCTGCCTCAAATGTACAAGCCTTATTCAGAATTCGACTAATCATTTTGGAATGAATTCAGTCTGACTGGTTGGAATAGGAACCCTGCTTTCTGGAAGACTGATGTCCTCCTCTGGGGCCTTCTGTGATTTTCTTTCTTTTTGTTTTTGGCTAGGCTGGGTCTTCCGTACTGCGCTCAGGCTTTCTGTAGTTATGGTGAGCTGGGACTAATATCTAGATGCGGTGTGTGGGCTTCTCATTGCAGTAGCTTTTCCTGTTACAGAGCGCAGGCTCCATGGGCTCTATAGCTTTGTGGCACGGGCTTAGCTGCTCTGTGACATGTGGAATCTTCCTGGACCTGGGATCAAACCGTGATCCCTGTATCAGCAGGCAGATTCTTAACCACCTGGATACGAACTAGCAGCATGAATTGCTCCGTCTTATTCCAACCTCCTAGAACACCCTGTGTATTGTCCCCCGATGCCTGCGGTGCCTCTGTTTTCACTTCTCAGCGACAGTAGGGGCTGAGCTCTGCTGAGACCGGAACCCCATGCCTGGTACAGATCAGGGCTCTACTTGCCCATTTGCTGACTGTATTGAATTTATAGATTTTATGCTGGCAAATTTCTCAGGGAGAATTGGGCAGTAGAGCAGAGGGTAGAGGACAAGGTTCCAGTGGTTCACTTCACTTGCTTTGGGAAGGACTTCTTGGTTGTAGACACACTCCTAAGAAAGACCTTCAGCCAGGAGAAATGAGAAGCAGGAGAATCTATCAGCTAAGAACCCAGAGCTAATTTGCCTGAGTTTGAATTCTCATTCTGCCACATACTAGCTATGTGACTTCAAGCATGTCACTTAGCCTCTCTGGATTTTGTCCAGGAAGAGGACTCAAAATCAAGTCAGGCGGCTGGGATATGTCAATGTGCATATGTCTATTACAAATGCAAGTATACACGTAGACGTGCGTGCATATAGATAGCTGTGCATTTAAATGTCTGCTCGCACCTAGAGTGCTCACCGCATCGTCGCTTCAAAGTTGTGTGGTGAGTTTGGTAGCATCAGTCATTCATTCAATGAATAAACATGTGCCAAGCACCTTTAAGGTGGCAGACCCTGTTAGGAGCTGAGGAGAGGGCCATGAATTAAACATGTTCCCTCACTTGAAGGTACGCAGTCTATCACCAGTGAGTAACTGTGAGGCTGTGTGTTAAGGGCAGAGTCTTTCAGAAGCAGGGAGGAAGATGTCACCAAGTGTCCCAGCAGAGGGGCGGAGGGGCGAGAGAGGCTGGGAGGGGGGCGCTCGAGCTGTGTCGCAGAGATGGGAGCTGTGTCGCAGAGATGGGAGCTGTGTGTCAGGAGCAGACTGGGCAGGGGCAAGGGGAGCCTGAGGTAGGGAGGAGGGGCAGAACAAAGGTGGGGTGATTGAGACCGCAGATAATGGAGGTGATTTGGGACTTCCTTTAATTTGCGTAAATTATTTTTTTCCCCAGTGGCTGCTAAGTCATTAGAACATAACTACTTATTAAGCTGTTTGGATCTAACTATTTAGTAAAGGGAGCAGGTTTTTCCTGTGGCCTAGGGTTGTGGTGAAATTGTTACTGAGGGACTTCCCTGGTGGTCCAATGGTTAAGACTCGGCCGGCCAACGCAGGGTACATGGGTTCAATAGCTGGTTCCGGAAGATTTCACGTGCCATGAGGCAACTAAGCCTGTGAAGCATGACTGCTGAACGTTGTGTGCTCTGGAGCCCGCGCTCCGCAGCAAGAGAAGCCACCGCGATGAGAAGTCTATGCACCGCAACTAGAGAGTCGCCCCCATTCTCCACAACTAGAGAAAGCCCTCCAGCAGCAATGAAGACCCGGTGTAGTCAAAAATGAATAAATAAATACAAGTTAAAAAAATATTACTGAGACACCAAGTGTATCGTCAGCTGAGAAAATGTGGGAAATTCTACCCTAGACACAAGCATGAAGACAGTTTCCAGTATTTTCTCCCTTTTTTTTTTTTTCCTATACCAAAGTGTTCCCAGCTCTCTTCACTTGCATAGTGTTAAGACTGTGACAATTATCTTTGGCCAAGGTGGAGAATCACAGGTCATTATAACTGCATGTACACATTTATTTGCATAAACTTCATGCTCATATACACCTATACACACATACACAGAGGCAGGCAGAGTGATTCAGCCATGATAGAAACTTCAGAGGGTAATTAACTTTGAGAAATGACAATAATTACATGTCCATTAAGATATCATTACAATAGAAGAGGAGGGAATCAGAATCAGGAATTTCCAGGGAGGGATAGTTTCCTCCGCAGTGTGGCTTCTTCTTGAGGAAAATCTGACTTGGAGCTTTCCTGCCCAGTGGGTGAGCTGTACCTTCTGGGCAGATGACAAAGAACATGCAGAAATCCCATGGACCCTGGTGTCTTTCTGAGGGTTTCTCACCTTTGCAAGCTTATCAGATTTTCCAACATATCCACAAAATTTCCAGAAGGAGACCATGTTAGCCTGGCTTTGGGCTGAGTTCTGTCCATTCTGATTCCTTGCAATATCCTCAACCTTCCACCGTCCTATAAAATTGCCTTGTAGCTCTTTAAGAATCTTAAACAACTGTGCCTCTTAAAAAATTTTTTTTTTTAGATTTATTCATTTGACTTTGTCATGTCTTAGTTGCAGCATGCAGGATCTTTAGTTTTGGCAAGTGGGATCTAATTCCCTGACCAGGGACTGAATCTGGGCCCCCCGCACTGGGAGCACAGATTCTTAGCCACTGGACCCACTTAAGACACGTCCCAACTTAAGCAGTGAGGCAGAAGCAAAGGGTTTGATTCTTCCTTTCTCATGCTTGTTCTATTCAAGCATCAGTGGATTAAATGATGCTCTTCTGTGTTGAGGAGAGCCATCTGCTTTACAGAGTCCACTGATTCAAGTGTTAATCTCATCCAGAAACACCTTCACAGACACACCCAGAAATAGTGTTTCCAAATGTCTGGACTTTCCATGATCCAGTGAAGTTGGCACATAAAATTAACCATCATAATTGCCTTCAGATTTCTGTGATGTCTAGCATTCCTGGACATCTCACTGTTTTTCTGAGTGTTCCTCTCAGGCTGTCAGTGATCCTTCTCTATTCTTTCTGGGTCCTTTTCCTCTTGATGGTCTGAACCCTTGGTCTGTGACCATCATGAAGGCTGATTTAGAGAGTATATCTCAAACCTCTGACTTTTCTCCCAAGTTTTTGACTCCCAGGTGGGTCACACCATCACCCACAAGCTCCAGAAGTACATTTCAAGCTCATTGTTGTTTAGTTACTAAGTTGTGTCCAACTCTTTGTGACCCCCTTGACTGTAGCCCACCAGGCTCCTCTGTCCATGGGATTTCCCAGACAAGAATACTGGAGTGGGTTGCCCTTTCCTTCTCCAGGGGATCTTCCTGATCTAGGGATAAAGCCTGTGTCTCCTGCATTGGCAGGCAGATTCTTTACTGCTGAGCCATCAGGGAAGCCCTACCAAATTCATTATCTCTTGCTTAAACTTGATCATTTTCCTAAATTGCTGCATTTGTTAATTGCTGCTTTTATTTACCTTCTTGGTCTTCGGGCTTTAAAAACTTGAGTTATCTCTCATTTCTTTCTTTACCTTACCCTTCATCTATAATATAGTAATACAGTCTTCCTAATATAATGAAGAATAAGACTGGTCTACCTCCTCTCCCTCTATCTCTGTTTTCCTTTTCTAGTTTTATTGAGTAAGGATTGACATGCATGCATGCCAAATTGCCTCAGTCATGTCTGACTCTTTGCGACACTATGGACCGTAGCCCACCAGCCTCCTCTGTCCATAGGATTCTCTAGGCAAGAATACTAGAGTGGGTTGCCCTGCCCTCCTCCAAAGGATCCTCCCAACCCAGGGATGGAACTTGCATCTCCTGCATTGGCATGTGGGTTCTTTACTATTAGTGTCACCTGAGAATCCCAGCAATTGACGTACACCACTGCATAAGTTTAAGGTATATAGCATGATGGTTTGATTTACATATATTGTGAAATGATTACCAAAATAAGTTCGGCTAACATCCACTTTTTCCTCATTAAAATTTTAATAATAAGAAAAGATAAAAAGTAAATGAAATAATTCTCTTTGTGATATGAACTCAGGATTTATTCTCGTAAGTTTCCTTGATACTGCATAGCAGTGGTAGCTATAGTCATGTTGTATATTACACCTCTATGTCTTATTAGATAAATAAGTCTAAAGTCTATTTATTGTGACTGGGGGATTGTACCTTTTGGCCACCTTCTTCCATTTCTTCCTCCCTTCCTTATTCCCGGCCTCTGGTAACTACAAGTCAGATAATATATTTTTTCAGAGTTTTTTTTTTTTTTTTAATTTAGATTCCACATATTGGAATGATTTTGGTCTGCAGTTTTCTTTTTTACGGTGGTGTCTTTGTCTGGTTTTGGTATCAGGGTGATTCTAAAAATGAGTTTGGAAACATTTTTCTTCAATTTTTGGAATAGTTTGAGAAGGATAGGATAACTCTTCCTTAAAAGTTTGGTATAATTCAACTGTTAGGTCCTGGACTTTTGTTTGGGGGGAGTTTTTTTTTTTAAATTACTGATTTAATTGGTCTGTTCTTATTTTCTCTTTCTTTCTTGTTCTGTCTTGAGAGATTGTGCATTTCTCGGAATCTATCCATTTCTTGTAGGCTGTCCTTTTTGTTGGTATATAATTGTTCATAGTAATTTCTTATGATCTTTTGTATTTCTGTGGTGTTGGTTTTAATTTCTCATCTTTCATTTCTGATTTTATTTATTTGTGCCCTCTCTTTTTTTTCTCAGTGAGTCAATTATCAATTCTATTTATCTCTTCAAAGAACGAGTTCTTAGTTTTGTTGATTTTTTCTATACTTTTAAAAGTCTCTATTTCTTCTTTGATACTTCTTTCTACCCACTTTGGGCTTTGTTCTTCCTTTTTTAGTTTCTTTAGGTATAGATTTAGATTGTCTATTTGAAATTATTCTTGTGTGCTGAGGTTAGCTTATATTGCTATGAACTTCTCTCTTAGACTTGCTTTTGCTGTGTCTTACACATTTTGGATCATGTGTTTCTGTTTTCATTTGTCTTCAGGTACTTTTTGATTTCTTCTGTGACCCATTGGTTGTTGGTTCTTTCTGGTTGAACCCTGACAGAGAGTCCAGGCCCCATGTTCTCATCTCATCTGTTTCTGCTATCTCTACACGGTAGCAGTATAGATAGCAGACTAACTATCTGTGTTCCAGATAACTACACTGGATTTGTAGTGTTCTATGTTCCAGCCTAACTGCATCTCCATGAATATTCTATTACTTTGTACTTCATGCTTGCTTCTTCTCCAGCATACTTTGCCTAACTCTGTATTTTCTGCTTAAAACTATCTAGATGGGTGGGATGGGGCAGGACATGGGAGGAAGGTTCAAAAGGGAGGGGATATATGTATACTTATGGCTGATTCATGCTGAGATATGACAGAAAACAACAAGATTCTATAAGCGATTATCCTTCAATAAAAAAATAAATTAAAAAAATTAAAATTTTACCTAACCTTTGAAGCCATCTCATATTATTTGTCATCCATGGAAACCTTCCTAATCCTACTATCTTCCTCCTTTGCACCTTCTCTAAGGGTGGTTGGAAGGAATAATAAAAAGCATACATAGAAAGTATCCACACAGAATACCTGGCACATGGCAGATGACGAGTCAGGGCTTATTCTATTTATTTTCTATCCTTGGAGTATGTCAAGAGCTCTGTAAATAGTGGTCTATGCCTTCCAGTTTTCTAAATTTGGCAGTGAGGCCAGGAGGCTCAGATGATTCATGTTTCTATGAAATATCTTTTCTGTGGCTGAGAGATGCTTCTGGGATACCATGATCTTTGTGTTCTGGGTTCCAATCTTGGACACACCTTTTTTTTTTTTTTTTTTAATAAACACAAGTATTTGTGAGATGATGGTACTGATGACTGTCAGCTATAAAATGTTTCCTTTAATCCAATCAAATAGTTGGAAGGAGCTGTGGATTCAGGAAATAGCTATGGATCTTATTAATAGCACTGGATCTAATTTATAGCCACGTCTCATGTTTGCATCGTGCTTCAGAGTTTCTGGAGGAGCTTCTCTCATTGGAAGCTCCCGGCAGCCCTTGCTGTGAAATAAGCAGGGCGGCTGAGGACATTGTGCTGCTGATGCCACTGAGGCTCAGGCGGCTCGTGTGACATGTCTAAAGGCCACAGTGAGCAATTAGAACTCACAGATCTTGACTCCCAGGCTAGGGCCCCTCTCTCTGCACTTGCCAAGAGGCAAAGTAAAAAGGAAACTTTAACTTGTTCCAGTGCAAAATCCTGCTAGTTAGCATCTGTCACTTCTCCTGAATCTGTCTCTGCTCGATAGTTCAGGCGGTGGCTGTGTCTTTGCTTTACCCTCCCCTGATCATCTTTCTACCTCTCCTGGTGCATCCACTACCCCTCTCCAGAATCCAGGATGCTGATCACATACGTCACATATAAGAAACAGACCATGTTTGCTAATTGCTTTATTTGCCTATCCTTGTATAACAAGCCAGGCTTCCCAGGTGGCGCTAGTGGTAAAGAAATCTACCTCCCAAAGCAGGAGTCTCAAGAGATGTAGGTTCAGTCCCTGGGTGGGGAAGATTCCCTGGAGGACGGCATGGCCACCCACCCCAGTATTCTGGCCTGGAGGATCCCATGGACAGGGGAGCAAAGAAGAGTTGGGCACAACTGAAGTGACTTAGCAGGCACACGTAAAACAAGTCACCTTAAAACCGAATGACTTAAAACAACAATTTATTTTTTCTTACAATTTTGTGGGTTGGTTGGGAAGATTCTCTACTGGCTTCAACTGGGTTCACATGAGTGACTGTCTTCAGCTGGGGCAGGGTTTAGTTGAGCTGGAAACAACCTGATGGCTTCATTCTTCAGTCTGGCAATTGGTGTTTCAGATGGATGTCATCTGGTATGCTCTGGTTTACCTCCATGGAGACTCTTACCTTTCACAGGCTGGACTGGTGGTCTCACAGCAGTAATCCAAGAGCACAAAGCCAGAGAATGCAAGGTCTATTGAGGCAGGGACTGGGATCCTGCTATCACTTCCGCTGACATTCTACTGGTCAAAGCTGTCACAGGCCCAGCCTGAGTCCAGCTCAAGGGTAAGAGAAATAAACGCCACCTCTTGGTGGCTCAGTGGTAAAGGATCTGCCTGTCAGTGTAGGAGACACAAGAGAGGTGGGTTCAACCCCTGGGTCAGTAAGATCCCCTGGAGAAGGAAATTGCAGCCCACTCCAGTATTCTTGCCTGGGAAGTCTGATGGACAGAGGAGCCTGGAGGGCTACAGTCCATGGGGTCACAATGCTGAGAGTGACTGAGAAGGCGCACACACTTGATGGCAGGAAATCCACATTCATATTGCAAAGGGGAGGAGAATGAACTGTTAGGGCCATCTTTGGAAACAATAGTGCATGGGATCAGTGTGCATTAAATGAATTTGAGAAAAGGGGACCAGTTTTCTCATTCTTCCGTGCAGCAGGAGTTTCATTTAGGACTCATCTGATATCATCAGTGTTCTCACCATCACATGCTTTTATCTTTCTGCTTCTACATGGCAACCAGAAAGCATCTCTCTGCCTCTCTCCACTCTGGATTAACTCAGCGCCGGGCACTGGAAGCTGGTTGATACTCACTTGGGAATTCTCTAGTGTATTGGTCAGCTTTTCTTGTATCCCAGAGACATGGTTTGGTGTGAAACCAATTGGAACTAACCATCTTTAAAAAAATATTCTCCACCTGCTGCACTACAGGTTAATGTGATTCTCTGCTTTGTGATTAGGAGCAAAAAAATGCGTTTCCCACCCACTTTTGTGCCCTGGAGCACTGCTGTTCCCTAGGAAACCCAAAGGAAGAGAAGTTTTGAAGGTAAAGTCTCTAGATACTTTGAGAGTCCCTTGTCACACCATCAATAAGCTCCCCATTTCACTAATATTTTTAATATACTAATTTAAGTGTATTAAATTACTTAATATAATTTAAGTAGGGAAGGCTGAGCCATGAGGCTTGTGGGATCTCAGTTCCCCAATCAGGATTGAACTCTGGCCCTCGGCAGTGAGAGCACCAAGTCCCAACCACTGGACAACCAGGGAATTCCCTAATTGTTTACTTCTTATCTGTGAGTGAATGCAACTATTTTTTATTTTCTATCACTGATCTCTCTTGTTTTCAAACCACAGTCTTGATTCCAGCTTGTGATTCATTCAGCTTGGCATTTTGCATTGTTCTATGTCTGGTTCAATGGCACCCCACTCCAGTACTCTTGCCTGGAAAATGCCATGGATGGAGGAGCCTGGAAGGCTGCAGTCCATGGGGTCGCTAGAGTCAGACACGACTGAGCGACTTCACTTTCACTTTTCACTTTCATGCATTGGAGAAGGAAATGGCAACCCACTCCGGTGTTCTTGCCTGGAGAATCCCAGGGGCGGTGGAGCCTGGCGGGCTGCCGTCTCTGGGGTCGCACAGAGTCGGGTACGACTGAAGCAATGGCAGCAGCAGCAGCATGTCTGGTTCTAACTGTTGCTTCTTGACCTGCATACAGGTTTCTCAGGCGGCAGGTAAGGTGGTCTGAGAGTTATACCAAAATGTTTTTAGAGAGTGATACAATTAACCTCACCGTGAAAAGTTGCTAGAGCTTAAAATTGATCAAGGGTGCACTGTACAACTTATGATTGTTGGCATCTTTCACATTTTACTCAGGTTTTTGTTCCAACTTGTGTAAGTTATAAGCACATTTATTACTATAAAATTAAAAAAGAAGACACCTCATGAAATTTTGACAGAAGAAGAATTTTTTGATGAATTTTATGCTGATATTTTGGAGAAGGGAATGGCATCCTACTCCAGTATTCTTGCCTGGAGAATCCCATGGACAGTGGAGCCTGGAGGGCCATAGTCCATGGGTCACAAAGAGTCAGGCACAATCGAGAGACTCACACACATGCCGATAATTTGTTTGATTGTCCCAGCAACATATATGTAGTGTCTCAGAAAAATGATAACATTTCAGGATATCGTTCTGATTAAGATGATGTGAGTATTAGACTAGCAAAAAGACAGAAAACTTTGATGATTGATGCTGATATGGAAATTGAAAATGAAAATCATGACGCTGGCGAACGCTACTTTGCTTCTGCAGACGAGTGGATTGAAGACAACATTTCATGAAAATTAGAAGATTTTATAGGTGTGTTAGAGGTAGCTATTGGATATAATAACCCAGAAAGTGTTAGTGAAATAATAGAATTAATTTCTGGCTGGTCAAAATAAAAATCGTCAGCCACAGGCGTTAGTTTCTGCAAAAATCTCCTGATCAATAATGTGTTAAGACTATTTGCTATGGACTTATATGTCTGGATTGAAATTTGAGGCTGAGCAGTGAAAACTGTTTTCCCTTTCTTAGCAGTAAGCCAGCCACATGGATAATCTGAAGGGCTGCAAAGAAACAAAATCTCTAATAAATCAGTTGATATTTAACTACGTTTCATAGCTTAGGGAATTATCTCATTCAAATAGGATCTTTATTTTTTTCTGTAAGTTGTCACACATTTTTTCCCCTTTCTCTTCTGTATATTTTGTTAAGGACATTTATGTAATTATTATTTTCCATGTGCATATCTTCATGAAGTTTCAAGATTGGTAGGAGAAACTACATAGCAGTGTAGCAAACACATTGCAGTCACTCAGCAAATCTTTAAAGAAACCATGTGGGCTGCTCGAACTATATAGAACAGTTACATGTATATAGTCTCTAGTGTTCTCCAGAACATAATGGATGCCCTGCACTTAAACAGTATTTATTGATTGGTGCAAAAGTATGCACCAGTGAATGAGCCCCACTCACAAGCAGTGCAATGCCTCAAGGTTGGCTTCTTTTGTGGGAACAAGACTTTTCAGGGAGTCAATCCCGAAGCCTGACTGGGGTGATCAACTCTATCCCCATTCTATTTTGGTCTCTCTCTCTTTCAGGAGTCTTTCTGCCTGCCTGCCCACCTGACGGACTTAGCCTGACTCATTGCCTCACTATGCGGACCTGAGGGCTTGCTTCCCACTAAAACATGCTTTCTTTGGGAGATTTCAACTGTTTTTGAATGAGTTATAGTTTCAAAAGCAAATGGCTCCCATTATTAGAATGCATGTTTTAAAATTACCTCATGTTGCCAACTTGGCAGCTTTAACCTGTCATCAGAGAATTCAGCATGTTCATGGGAAAAATAGACTTGAAAAAAATCAAACCGAATGAACCAATATGGTCAAGGAGTAAAGGAAATGTCCTTTGAAATATCTTTCACTTATATAGACATGCCTCATTTGTTTTACCGTCTATACAATGGTGATGAAACTTTGTATTTTTTTTTTATAATTGTATATTTTATTTATTTATTTACATTATTTTTTTTTCAGATTTTATTTTATTTTATTTTACTTTACAAAGAGTATGTTGAGTAGTCAATGGTGTGGTATATAAAACAGTTTACTGAGCATAATACTCCACTCGATTCTCCAGATTTGTCAACATATTTTTAGTAAATCTTATTTTCATTCACACACAACATGGCCTTATGCCAGATATTGAAGGAATGTGTCTGGTATAAATGGCATTATTTTCCAGCTTTATGGATGTAAGAGTGACAAATAAGGATTGTATATATTTAAGGTGTACATCGGAGAAGGCAATGGCACCCCACTCCAGTACTCTTGCCTGGAGAATCCCACCGACGGAGTAGCCTGGTGGGCTGCAGTCCATGGGGTCACTAAGAGTCAGACATGACTGAGCGACTTCACTTTCACTTTTCACTTTCATGCGCTGGAGAAGGAAATGGCAACCCACTCCAGTGTTCTTGCCTGGAGAATCCCAGGGACGGGGGAGCCTGGTGGGCTGCCATCTATGGGGTCGCACAGAGTCGGACACGACTGAAGCGACTTAGCAGCAGAAGCAGCAGCAAGGTGTACAAAGGGATGATTTGATACACGTATATATTGTGAAATGATTACCACAGTCAAGCAAATTTACGCATCCATCACATCACATAGTGGTGGACCCTCCCTAAACCATGACAAAGATCATGGCCATGTATTTCACCTGAAAACTCGTCTTGAATAAAGTTATGTTATAAAGAGAATATCGTGGCTCAGTTGGTAAAGAATCCGCTTGCAATACAGGAGACCCTGGTTTGATCCCTGGCTTGGGAAGATCCACTGAGAATGGAAAGGCTACCCACCCCGGTATTCTGGCCTGGAGAATTCCATGGACTATACAGTCCATGGGGTCGCAAAGAGTTGGACATGAGTGAACGGCTTTTACTTTCACTTTCTTAAAGAGAATACTTTTCAATCAAAATACAAATAAATAGTCAACTATTACCATAAATTTAAATACATACATTCGATTTATCTCCTATTGCTGATCTTTAATCTATCTACAGATCTACCTACCTACCTACCTACTTATCTCCCTATATTGACTTTTCGTTGCTGCTCTAACAAATTTTCACAAATATAGTGGCTTGAAATAACACAATTTGTCACTTATATTCTTCAGATCAAAAGGCCAAAAATGGACCTTACTGGGCTAAATCAAGATGTCAGAGCCTTCCCTTCTGGAAGCTTTTGGAATTCATTTTCTTGCTTTTTCCAGTTAGTAGGTACTGCCTCCATTTCTTGGCTCATGGCCTCTTATATCTTCAAAGCAGCAACAGCTGATAGAGTCTTTCTGACTTTGCATCACTCCTATCCTGATTCTTCTACTTCTTTCCTTCATGTTTAAGAACCTTTGTGTTTGCTTTGGGCCCACCCAGATAATATAGAATTATCTTCCCATCTCAGGGTCAGCTGATTTGCAACCTTAGTGTCACTATAAACTTAATCCCCTTTTGCCATGCAACCTAACATATTCAGAGGAAGTCAGCATCTTCGGAGGATCCCTATTCTATCTACAACTAACCCCATGTATAAATGAGAGGAAACTCAACATTATGCTGGTGATCCTCCACAAATTAATTTTTTGGTTAAATGTAAATTTAGTGACAATCCCAGCAGGAATTTTGTTTTTTTACTAGTTATTGAACTTGATAAATTGATCTTTAGGTTTATGTAGGTGAGTAAAGAGTCAAAAACAATATAGCAAACTAAAGCTTGGAACTAAACTTACCAGGATTCAAGACTTAAGATATCAGTAATGAAAATAGTGTCGTATTACCTTACAGATAAACATATTGGATAGATGTAACAAAGAATATCAAAATAGGTTCACCTACATAAAAATCAAATTGGACTTTGACAGAGATAGCATTTATGTCAGTGATAAAGAATCCATAAAGTTCGAAAAATTGTCTAACCATCAGGCAAAATAAAATTCTTACTTTCCTATGAAACTATAAATTCTAAGTGCATAATGACCCAATTAGGAAAGCAAACTGGAAAATATTAAGAATATTTTTATGATTTTGAAGAAGGGAAATTTTCTTAACAGGATTCAAAATGTATAGAGTATAGAGAAAAATATGGATATATTTGATCTCAAAATTAAAAAAAAGTATATTGACATACTGTCATAAGCCAACTTATAAAGGTCATTCACAAACTATTAACTCAAAATCACCAAAGGATAAAAATGTAGAACACGACAGAGCTTCCTACAAGTCAATAAGATAAACAAATCTTGTAAGTAGAAAAATGGACCAAAGATGTGAATAATTAATTTACAAACAAGAGGAAACTCAAACAACACATGAAAAGCTCAGCCTCATTGTAATCAAAGATATGGAACAAGGCACTGTCATTTTGTAAGGATTACAGCAGTAAAAAGTACTTAGTCTGATTACTGGTGAAGATATAGGGAGTCAGGATCTGTCACCTACAAAAAATATTTGCAACCAAATCACTTTTGAGAGTAAGCTGATTATAGGTAGTAATGCTGAAGTTGCACATATATTATGACCCAGCAATGTTATTTCAAGATACATTTTCTACAAGAGCTGTTATATATGTACTGAGGAAATACAGTCTCTATAGCACTTGTTTTTTTTAATGTGAAAATATACCCCTTTGGAAGGGTGTAATGGAGCAGTTGTGGTTTGTAAACATACTGAAATTCTGTGTGCGTTTGTGTATTCTCAGTTGTGTCCAACTCTTTGCGGACCCATGGACTGTAGCCCAAAAGGCTCTACTGTCCTTGGAATTTTCCAAGCAAGAATACTGGAGTGGATTGCCATTTCCTACTCTAGGGGATCTTCCTGATTCAGGGATCAAACCTGCATCTCTTGCATCTCCTACATTGGCAGGCAGATTCTATACCACTAGTGCCACTTGAAATTCTGCAAAGCCATTAAATAATCTGACTTATCAAATCTCAAAACAACGTTGAGGAGAAAAGGAGTTGCGATAGATTATTGTATTGGTTTTACAACAAATTTCTTTGTCTTGTGTGCTTCTTAAATGCAGCCACTTCTTCGTGGCAGATGCTTCTTTAAAACCAGCAAGGGATAAAAAGACTGTAGTGACTTAGCAGCAGCAGCAAGATGGTGCTACCCTCTGTAATTGCAGGGACAGAATCACATACTTCGCATCACCTTTGCCTCATTTCATGGGTTAGAAGCAAGTTGCAGGTCCTATTCATGTTCAAGGGGAGGGAATAATACAAACATCAGAATACTGGAAAGTGCTGATTATGGGAACCACCTTAAACTTTGTTTCCCACAATTTTGTATCATTTATGTAAGTATTTCAAAGCACACACAGCAACTTTCTTGAATCTCCAGGAAATTATGATGCATGAAAAAAGCCATCCTTCAAAGATTGCATCATTTATTTGCTGTTGTTGCTCAGTTGCTAAGTTGTGTCCGACTCTGAGGCTCCACGGACTGCAGCACGCCAGGCTTCCCTGTCCTTCACTGTCTCCCGGAGTTTGCTCAGATTCATGCCCATTGAGTTGGCAATGCTATCTAATCATCTCATCTGCTGCTGCCATTTATAAAATATTCTTGTAGTGACAGAATTATAGAAATGAAGAATAAATTAATGGTGGCCAGGGTTCAGCAGTAAAGGAAGGCAATAAAGGTTGGTGTGAGTATAAAAGGAACAGGAATCGTACAGAACTGTTCTGTATTGTGACTGTCAATGTCAATATCTTGGTTGAGATATTACATATGGTTTTGCAAGATGTTAACATTGGGGGGAAACTGGCCATAGTACATGGTGTTTCTCTGTATTATTTCTTAAAACTTCAATGAACCACAATTATTAAAAAATGAAAGGTTTAATTAATAAACTACAACAAATAAAGCAGAGAAAAAAAAAAAAAAACAGAAAGCCCAGTGTGAGCCCTGCATGGTGAGCATAAAACCGTAAGACAAAAACAAATGGAGAGAAACATTGCAAAGATGCAAAAAGCTGTTGGCCTAAAAAGACAGCTAAATGCATCATTGGAGGGTGTAGAGGGTAGAACTGCTCTTCAGTAAATCAAGTCACCAACTTGGAGGGTAAAGGTGATAAACTCAAATACAGAAGAAAACAACAAACATGAAATGACTTTGTTAGTTTAAATCAAGCATGAAACTTCTGTTTATATTTGCTTACATAGAAAACCTGTGAATATCGCTTTATATGTATTTTATGCATATAAATATTGGCTTCCCTAGTGGCTCAGATGGTGAAGAATCTGCCTGCAATGCAGCAGACACAGGTTTGATCCCTAGATCAGGAAGATCCCCTGGAGAAGGGAATGGCAACTCACTCTGGTATTCTTGCCTGGAAAATCCCATGGACAGATGAGCCTGGAGGGCTATAGTCAATGGGGTCACAAAGAGTTGGACACGACTGAGTGACTAATACTTTCTTTTCACATGATTTATTTGTACATTCTCTTGTTACTTTTCAAAGAAGACATGTGACTATTACTCTATAAGGTATTATGCCAAGTTATTAATAGTGATATTCTTTGAACTGATGTTCTTATTAGTGATTTTAATGTTCATTTTATAGGTTCAGATACACAATTTTCTACCGTGAGTATGCATTAATATTAGGTGAAAAATGATTAAAATCAAAATAATTTTGTACATATTACCCATCTGCAATTATGTAAAAATCTACACAACAAAAACACGGAAGGAAATCTTGTATACTAAATGTTAACAAAGGCTCTGCCTGGGGGATTGGATTTAGTTGTTTTTACTTTCTCCAAGTAGCACTGAGCAGTCTCCAGATTTTATACAGTGATTAGTTGTTCATTTTATAATCATATAGATAAAATTTAAAATAGAATATAAAATTTTATAGATACTCAGTTCAGTTCAGTTCAGTCACTCAGTCGTGTCCGATTCTTTGCGACCCCATGAATCGCAGCACGCCAGGCCTCCCTGTCCATCACCAACTCCCGGAGTTCACTCAGACTCACGTCCATCAAGTCCGTGATGCCATCCAGCCATCCCGTCCCCTTCTCCTCCTGCCCCCAATCCCTCCCAGCATCAGAGTCTTTTCCAATGAGTCAACTCTTCGCATGAGGTGGCCAAAGTGCTGGAGTTTCAGCTTTAGCATCATTCCTTCCAAAGAAATCCCAGGGCTGATCTCCTTCAGAATGGACTGGTTGGATCTCCTTGCAGTCCAAGGGACTCTCAAGAGTCTTCTCTCTTCCTGAGGAAAGTGTTGGAATACTTGGCATCTTGATTCTGCAGCTCCTTTGATTGGAACCGACTCTGCAATCGGAGAGTGAAGTGTCCAACTGTGACTTACCTTAGATGTGTATAAGAGACAGAATTTGAAGTTATTTTGGACACAGATTCATTTCTTTTTTCCCTTATGTATAGGTCAACATTTAGATGATTGAACAATATTTCATCCTTATGAAGGAATAATATACACATATTAAAGACCCTTGAGAAAATATGTAATAAGATAGACTATAATCTCTGAAAAAAGAGAAAATGCTACACTTACAGTTTGTCTTAAACTTACCAATTATATATTTTTAAGAATTAAGAAAATGAACCAAAAATATTCATAATAGCTTATCTTAGGGTTGGAATTTTAGAAGAGTTTATTTTCTTTCTTAAGGCCAATATTTTTATATTTTCTAAAATCAAACCAGAAGAAGAATGTGTGCTGTAAAAAATGTAACAGAACTACATCAAGGACCAGTCTGTAACTTTAAAAGATTCTGTGCTTGGTAGTGAACTTTCAATAATATAAAGTTCCCTGGAAAATCTAATACAGTTTACTCATTATTTATAGCTGAAGCTCCAATACTTTGGCCACCTGATATGAAGAGACAACTCATTAGAAAAAACCCTGATGCTGGGAAAGATTGAGGGCAGGAGGAGAAGGGGGCGACAGAGGATAAGATGGTTGGATGGCATCATCAACAGAATGCATATGAATTTGAGTAAACTCTGGGAGATGGTGAAGGACAGGGAAACCCAGCGTGCTGCAGTCCATGATGTCGCGAAGAGGTAGACACGACTGAAGAACTGAGCAACAAATCAGTCAAGGAGTACTGGAGATGTTTTGGAAACAAGCCAAAGATCTTGCATCTCTGCAGCTTATACTCAAAGATGGAATTTGGAAAACCATCTACTGCAAGTCCCATTTAGATTATTTTGCTAGGGCTTCCATAAAAAATACCACACACTGGGACTTGCAGTCACCTCTCCGTGCCCAGTGCCCCCATCTCTCACTCTTTTTGTAAGGACACCAGTCATATCAGACTGGAGTTCCATGCCCCTGACACCATTTTAACTAAATCACCTTTTTAAAGACCTTATCTCCAAATATTTGGGTTTGAGTCTTCAACATGCCAAAACACTTCTAAGCTCATAAAAACACACCTCAGCCCGTAACACTACTCTGTCCTTTAATTGTCTTTTGTGATGCCTTATATCCTGTGCAGGGTCAGTTTGAATATCTCCAAGGAGACGGCCATACTCCCGAAGGTCATCAAGGGGTAGAGTTTAAATCTGTCCCCAGAGAGAAGGTCAGAGGACCCAGACTTCCTGAGGAAAGTGTTGGAATACTTGGCATCTTGATTCTGCAGCTCCTTTGATTGGAACCGACTCTGCAATCGGAGAGTGAAGTGTCCAACTGTGACTTACCTTCTGCATCCTGCAGCCATGGCAGGACACAGAGGCATGGGTAATTTCCATGTGGTTGAGCTCTTCACCTTTCTCTCTTCCCTTTACAGAGAGCCTGTGACATTTTGTTTGTTTGTTTTGTTTTTAGAAGAATTCCTTACCTTCAATTCTCTCTCTCTCTCTCTCTCTCTTTTTTAAACTGATCACCCTGAAAACTTTCTGGACCTTTCACAGATGGGATTACAAAGACAGTTTTCCTGAAATGGACCAGTTCAAAAGAATCAGCTTACTTCTTTCTCCAGCAGCCAGCTTTTCATCCTGGGTCACATGTCACTTCTAATTGTGGGCATGGTGTTCAAATTCCCCTGGGGCCGAAATTTCCCCCAAGTAAATCCTCTCCTTCAGCAGCTGCAGGAACGTGTCAGCAAGAGTGATTTTCAGATGTACCACCTCTGCAGGAGGGAGCAGCTCCGACTGGCACCAACCCCAGGGATCAGTCATCTCTATCCATGCTGACACAGCCTTCCTCAGCTGACACTGAAGGGTGCAAACCGATGGGTGCAGGAGAAGAGCTGGAGCCCTGGGGATAGGGTTCTTCCTGTGTGTGCGTGTGTTAGTTGCTCAGTCCTGTCTGACTCTTTGCGACCCCATGGACTGTATCCACCAGGCTCCTCTGTCCATGGAATACTGGAGTGAGTATCCTTTCTCCAGCTGATCTTCTCAACCCAGGGATCAAGCCAGGTGTCGTATATTGCAGGCAGACTCTTTACTGTCTGAGTCACTAGGGAAGTCTGGGGTTCTTCCTACTTCTAAGTTGATTGGCTGTGTTTTCAGGGGAGAAAGTGCTGGAACTGTTGAGGTTGATAAAAAAAAAAATAGCTAGAATTTTCACCAATTGCAATCTGTTTGGTCAAATGGTATTTGGGGTTCTCATCAGAGAGGCACAATACCCCAGAAAGTCTCAGATATAATTTGCTCACCTTGAAAAAGGTTCTCAAACATCTTCAGAGGACATCAGGGTTCTTTCTAAGTGAAGCCTCCTGACAGGTGAACCAAAAATTTCTTTTTACCCCAGCATTTTATTATGAAAAATTTCAAACATAGCAAAATTGAAAGCATGGGGACGTCCCTGGCTGTCGGGTGGTTAAGACTCTGCACTTATACTGCAGAGGTTGTGAGTTTGATCCCTGTTGAAGAAAATAAGATCCCACATACCCAAAAAGTAAAAAAAAAAAAAAAAAAAAAGCACCAAAACTTTAATGTCTATAATGAAAATAAATATTGGTTTTTAAAAAACTGAAAGCATTTTACAATGGGTACCTGTATACTCATTACCTACATTCCACCATTAACATTTTATTGTACTTGCTTTAGTTTATATTGAAATATTCTTTCTAGCAATCAGTCCATTTTTTCTCTCTCTCTCTCTTTTTTGGTACATTTCAAAGCAAATTGGAAATATCTCAATATTTCTCTTAAATACTTCTGAATGTAACCAGAGTTCAGTATTTGTTTTACCTTCTTACGAGGTAAAACCTACTGCAGTGAAGCACGTTAATCTCAAGTGTATGTTTGCTGCATTTTGGCAAATACATATGCCTAGGCAACCCAAATAACTACCAAAATATTTAACAAGATCATCACTTAGAAAGTTTCCTGATGTCCCTTCCCAGTCAATCCCCTTTTCGTATGCTTTTCCACCCTGAATTAGTTTTGCCTGTTTAGATCTTCACAAAAAAGGAATCATATAGTACATATTCTTTTGTATGTCTTCTGCTACTTAGCATGACAGTTTTGAAGTTTATCCTTGTTGTGTATTAGTAGTTTTTTCTTTTTTAATGCTAAGTAGAATTCCATTGGGTTACATATACCACAGTTTGCTTATCTAGTCTCCTATTTGGACATGTTGAATGGTTACCTATTCTCTTATTTGGACACATTGGACTTTTCAGTTTTTAACTGATTATGAATAAAGTGAATATAAATGTTCTTGTACAAGTAGAAGACTTAAGTTTTTCCTCTCCATATATACCCTGCAATATTTTCAGCTGGATAATCCATCTGTCCACCCATCCAACCATTCATTCAATCATCCATCCATCTATCTATCCAGCCAGCTATCTTCTCTCTTTTTTTTTTTATTTACATTAAAAAAAATTTTTTTTTACTTTATTTTACTTTACAATACCGTATTGGTTTTGCCATACATTGACATGAATCCACCATGGGTGTATATGAGATCCCAATCCTGAATCCCCCTCCCACATCCCACCCCATTTCCTCTCTCTGGATCATCCCCGTGTACCAGCCCCGAGCATCCTGTATCCTGTATCGAACATAGGCTGGTGCTTCATTTTTACATGATAGTATACATGTTTCAATGCCATTCTCCCAAATCATCCCACCCTCTCCCTCTCCCACAGAGTCCAAAAGTCCGTTCTATACATCTGTGTCTCTTTTGCTGTCTCTGCAACTGACAAACAACTAATCTCAAAAATATACAAGCAACTCATGCAGCTCAACTCCAGAAAAATAAACGACCCAATCAAAAAATGGGCCAAAGAACTAAACAGACATTTCTCCAGAGAAGACATACGGATGGCTAACAAACACATGAAAAGATGCTCAACATCACTCATTATCAGAGAAATGCAAATCAAGACCACAATGAGATACCATTTCACACCAGTCAGAATGGCTGCGATCCAAAAGTCTACAAGCAATAAATGCTGGAGAGGGTGTGGAGAAAAGGGAACCCTCTTACACTGCTGGTGGGAATGCAAACTAGTACAGCTACTATGGAGAACAGTGTGGAGATTCCTATCTTCTCTCTTTTTTAAAAAAGTGTTTTAATTTTTTTGGAGTATAGTTGATTTGCAATGTTACGTTAGTTTCAGATGTATAGCAAAATGATTCAGATTTACATATAGTCATTCTTTCTCAGATGCTCTTCTCAGATAGGTTATCACAGAAAATTGAGTAGAGTTTCCCATGCTATACAGTAGGACCTTGCTAGTTACCTGTTTTATATATAGTAGTGTCTGTTCATTCCAAGCTCCTGATTTGTCCCTTAGAGTTGATTCTTTGGAAAAGATTTTGATGCTGGGAGGGATTGGGTGCAGGGGGAGAAGGGGACGACAGAGAATGAGATGGCTGGATGGCATCACTGACTCGATGGACGTGAATCTGAGTGAACTCCAGGAGTTGGTGATGGACGAGGAGGCCTGGCGTGCCGTGATTCATGGGGTTGCAAAGAGTCGGGCATGACCGAGTGACTGAACTGAACTGAACCCTACACCAGCTCTCCTTCCTGCCATTCTTTCAGACACAGCATGTGTGTACTGCAGGCCAGGTAATGTGTTTTTCTACCACTGGGAAAATAAAGTTAAAAAATACATTTCTAGTCCTTTAAAGAATCTAGTGAGAGAACAACACAAACAATTACAGAAACATTGGATTAGGGCTGAAAGGGAGGGAGGCTTCTAGAAAAGAGAATAGCTCAGGAAATTTAGACAAGATTTCCCAGAGGTTAGATACATAAATAACTATAGTAATGGCAGCCACGGTGCTCTTTCCTACGGCTTCCTTCAGTAAAAACCAAAGTCTGGGGATTCCATGGTGGTCCAGTGGTTAAGACTTGGCCTTCTGTGGCAGGGGTTGCAGGTTCAATCCTTGGTCAGGGAGCTATGATCCCAGGTGCCTCTAGACCAAAAAACCAAAACATAAAGCAGAAACAATATTGTAACATATTCAATAAAGACTTTAAAACTGGTCCACATCAAAAAAAAAAATCTTAAAAAAAAAAAGACTGACGTCTTCACCATAGAAATCAGTTCAAAGAAAGTGATCTTGCAAGGGGTTTTATTGAGTTAATTTCCTGCTTATAATCGCCCCCCCCCCGCCACCACCCCCCCTTGCTTATCATCTCTATTAGCTTACTTGCAGGTCTATTTCAAGTTTTGATCTAGCTTTTCTTGAGCCTTTCAGAGGGAGGTTAAAGTTTTAGGAGTTTATTCCGTCTTAAAGTTTACAGACTTCTGTTGAAAAGCTCTGTGGAGCTGACTCATAGAATCAGCCAGGCTTTCTCCAGTATAACAATTCCAGAATGTACTAACCCGGAGATGCAATGCTCGGTTCCTTTTGAGTCATTGATTAGATTGCCAGATAAAATACAGGACACTCAATGACAATAAATTTCAAATGAACAACAATTTTTAAAAATATAAGTGTGTCCCAAATGTTGCATGGGATATAAGTATTATATCCCAAATATTAGTTGCTATTTATTTATAAAAAGAAGTTAGTTCATTTAGTTGAAATTCAAATTTAATGACATATCCCGTACTTTTACTGCTAAACCTGGCAACCCTAGTCATCGGAGAAAGAGGATTTCTGGGCAAGTGAATTTTACCCATGAAGGAAGCCAAACCCATAAAATACGAAAACTTTCAAAAATAATCATGAGGGAAATGTTAATTGCCTTATATATCTCCCAGTCTTTTGAATTAGAATATATGGATACATCACAAAACTTTCTTGATGACCTAATGTCATTGGTGTGAATATTAATTATGACTGTGTGTGATGTTGTCAAATTTACTAGAGGATATACAGGCTGCTTGTCTTTAGATTGAATGCTACCAGACATCTGTGACTTTAGAATTTTAAATGTTTTTTTAATCACTTTTTCTCCACCCTCATCATTATCAAATTACCAATTAAACCCCCTTGTGTCCATCAAAAATTATTTTCGCAGAGTCTAGAAACACTTAACTTTTCTTCTGCCTAGCCTGATGTTAGTAAAAAATGCGATAGTACTAATTCTTGCTAGCAGTATGTGTAAACAAGAAATAGGGTCTAGTATGAAAAGGTATAGGCCTTCCCAAGTGGCTCACTGGTAAAGAATTCACCTGCCAGTGCAGGAGATGCAGGAGACCAGATTTGATCACTGGGCCGGGAAGATTCTCTAGAGGAGGAAATGGCAACCTACTTCAGTATTCTTGCTTGGAGAATGCCATGGACAAAGGAGCTTGCCAGGCTATAGTCCATGAGGCCACAAAGAGTGGGGCACACCTAAGCGGCTGAGCGTGCATGAAAAGGTTATTGAGCTCGTGATAAATATTTAACATTTCAGAGATTTTAAGAAACTAATTTCTGGTCTTTTAATTTTACTTTTCTCAAACATGTGTTCACTCACTTATTACAATAATAAATGTTATTATCGAAAAGAGGTTTATATAGACCTCTACAGCTTCAACATTTAAGACATGACGTTTAGAATTAATCTTTAGAAACATGCATCTTTAAATGGTTAGAGGGTGATTTTAAGTTGAGTGTTTCCATCTGAATATTTCGTAGTCTCCAAATGGTGTATTCATTCAATTTACACAATTGCATGGGTCCTGTAGGTGAATTCCCACCTGGTCCCATGTTCCCTCCAGGGGATCTTCCCAACCCAAGGATCAAGTCTGGTCTCCTGCATTGCAGGCAGATTCTTCACCATCTGAGTCACCAGGGAAGCCTCCCATGTTAAGCAGTGTTGTTTAAATGTGAAAGCACCATTCCCTTCTTACCTAGATCTTTCTTTGAACGTCCCAGGATAAACACTGGATCTTAACCTATCCTGCACATTTATTTTAGATTTCAACGTTTTGACCAAATGGGAAAGGAAAAATACATTTTTTAAAAACTGCATATTTCAAGGAGAACACTCAGCTTCCAGTGGAGAGTTGACTCTAATCCTTAGCACTTCACTGTTTCTTCATCTGAGAATCTTTGTGCTAAAGAATCTAAGTCCTCATGACATATTTCAGGACACAAAGAAGTTCTTGCTGGCAGATACTCTTAAAAGTTGGGGTTACATTTCTGCATCAAAACTCTTGAAAGTTTATCCACCATATTTCCCTAAGGATGAAACCTGCTGTAAACATCCGCCAAAGTCCATTACCTGTAAAGGTACTTTCTCCCTTGAAATTTTCTCTAGGAAACACTCTTCTGCCCATAAGCTCTTTGAGAATGTGGACAGTTACTGTTTATTCCTGCACTAGCCTAGTGCCTGCCTCACGGTAAGTCCTCAAGAACTATTTGCTCAATGAATATGTTAAGAGGGACTGAAGACTGATGAGTGGCATAGTGGCTCCAGTGGCAGATGTAAGAATTCTTAAGTGAAGAAATTTTTATTAACATGAGGAGGATGGTTTCTTTGAGGTTGAATTAACATTTTTTGAATAGTTAATTAACAGAGGAGCCTGGTGGGCTACAGTCCATGGGGTTGCAAAGAGTCAGACACGACTGAGCGACTTCACTAACATGTTTTGAATCAGTTCAGTTCAGTTCAGTCGCTCAGTCGTGTCCGACTCTTTGCGACCCCATGAATCGCAGCACGCCAGGCCTCCCTGTTCATCACCATTTCCCGGAGGTCACTCAGACTCATGTCCATCAAGTCAGTGATGCCATCCAGCCATCTCATCCTCGGTCATCCCCTTCTCCTCCTGCCCCCAATCCCTCCCAGCATCAGAGTCTTTTCCAATGAGTCAACTCTTCACATGAGGTGGCCAAAGTACTGGAGTTTCAGCTTTAGCATCATCCCTTCCAAAGAAATCCCAGGGTTGATCTCCTTCAGAATGGACTGGTTGGATCTCCTTGCAGTCCAAGGGACTCTCAAGAGTCTTCTCCAACACCACAGTTCAAAAGCATCAATTCTTCGGCGCTCAGCCTTCTTCATTTTTAAGTGTGGAAGTACCACACTGGGAAGACATACAGTCTATTGTGGTGATGATGGTTTAGTCGCTAAGTTGTGTCCGAGTCTTGTGAACCCATGGGCTGTAGCCTGCCAGGCTCTTCTGTCCTCTGTCCTCTCCCCACAGGATTTCCCAGGCAAGAATACTGGAGTGGGTTGCCATTTCCTTGTCTAAGAAGTCTTCCAGACTCAGGGATCAAAGCCAGGTCTCCTGCATTGCAGGCAGATTCTATGTCAACTGAGCCGCCAGGAATCTTTTCCTTCCTTCTTCCATCCCTGTAGTCCCTCTCTTGGTCCCTTCCTTCCATCTACTTTTATATATAAATACAGATGTAGGAAAATGATTGTTCAATGTTCATTTTTTAATTGGGGAGTTTTTTTGGGGGGATTTTTGGTAACTTTAAAAATTACTTTTATGTATTACATGAAAAAAATTGCAATAATCTTATATTGTCAAAAGAAATTAAAGTCAATAATCATTTAAACTTAAAAAAAAAAAGCTCTTTGAAGATCACTTGATATTTAGAGTTAGTCCGTCTAGTCAAGGCTATGGTTTTTCCAGTGGTCATGTATGGATGTGAGAGTTGGACTGTGAAGAAAGTGAGCACCGAAGAACTGATGCTTTTGAACTGTGGTGTTGGAGAAGACTCTTGAGAGTCCCTTGGACTGCAAGGAGATCCAACCAGTCCATTCTGAAGGAGATCAACCCTGGGATTTCTTTGGAGGGAATGATCTCCAGTACTTTGGCCACCTCATGTGAAGAGCTGACTCATTGGAAAAGACTCTGATGCTGGGAGGGATTGGGGGCAGGAGGAGAAGGGGACGACCGAGGATGAGATGGCTGGATGGCATCACGGACTCGATGGACATGAGTCTGGGTGAACTTTGAGAGATGGTGATGGACAGAGAGGCCTGGCGTGCTTCAATTCATGGGGTCACAAGGAGTCAGACATGACTGAGCCACTGAACTGAACTGAACTGAATATGTCTGGTCTCAAAGCCTGCTGAAGACGGATGAGAAGACAGAGTGGAGGCTTCAGATCTGGTTGCCATGGTTTGCATCTTCTTCCAAAGGGTTCCTTTGTAAAGGTCCCTGAACTGTATCTCAGACTTTGCTTCCATCAGACTTCAACATTCCCTGTTCTGAACCCAGCATCTGGGATCCACTTGGAAGCTGTCCGTACCCATGACTCAAGGACTCAAGTGCCCATGACCTTAGGCTCTCTAGGTGCACACTAGGATGGGGAGCTTGCAGGGGATCCAGGGTAGTGGTGAAAGCACCTGCTCTGAGGGGTAAGTCCTGGACTCACTGGAAGGCCTTTAGGTCTCTGTCTTTGGGATCTGAACATGTGAAGATTAAAGGAAAGAATAGTTCCTGCTTTTAAATAGGCCAAGCCATCTTTTGTGGGAGCTTTTACGGGGACTTGTCTACTCGTGCAAGGAATGGAGGACACATGGGCTCCTTAGGAAAGAATTAGTCTCATGAGAACTTAGCTTATATGTCAGCAGACCCCGGGACCAACTTTCCACTTTACCCTTTGCAACCCCTTTACACAAAATCTCGAGTCTTGCCTTTGGTTTTCCTGGCTGGTTTCCAATATATTTTTTTCTAGAGACTGTTCTATTCAGTGCTTTCATGAGGTAACCACCCATGTGCATTTTTAAACCTTCAGTGGAATGTCTTTCCCTTTCTTCTTGGTAAATTCTACTCTGGCACAACCAGTAGTATGAGTTAACCAGACCTGTTTTTCTACTCCCCTTGATATACAAGAGAAGTACATTTCCCAGCTTCCTTTGCAGTTAGGTGGAACCATTTCTGGCTAGTGGAATGTGGATAGCAATGATGTAAAGCAATGTTTGACTGGCTCCTAAAGTCTCTTGAGATGTCTAGAGTCTGTGTCTTCAATGTGAAGAGGTCCCATCACTTCATGGCAAATAGAAGGGGAAAAAGTAGAAATAGTGACAACTTTCATTTTCTTGGGCTCCAAAATCACCTCGGACGGTTACTGCAGCCACAAAATTAAAAGGAACTTGCTCTTTGAAAGGAAAGCTATGACAAACTGAGACAACATGTTAAAAAGCAGAGACATCGTTTTGCCAACAAAGGTCCATCTAGTCAAAGCTATGGTTTTCCCTGGAGTCACGTATGGATGTGAGAGTTGGACCATAAAGAAGGCTGAGCACCCAAGAATTAATGCTTTCAAACTGTGGTGTTGGAGAAGACTCTTAGGAGTTCCTTGGACTGCAAGATCAAACCAGTCAATCTTAAAGGAAATCAATCCTAAATATTCATTGGAAGGACTGATGCTGAAGGTCCAATGCTTTGGCCACCTAATGTGAGGAGCCAATTTATTGAAAAACACCCTGATGCTGGGAAAGACTGAGGGCAGGAGAAGAAGGGGACAACAGAGGATAAGATGGTTAGATAGCATTACCGACTCAATAGACAAGAGTCTGAGCAAACTCCAGGAGATAGTGAAGGACAGGGAAGCCTGGCATGCTGAAGTCCATAGGGTTCAGACATGACTTAGTGATGAACAACAAGTTGTGAAGAGGAAGAGGATGAAGTGAAAATCCAGAGGAAAAATTCTGAGTCCTTGGGAATAATAGAATTGATTAAATGGTGTAACCTAGAATCTTAGGTGAGATGGGAAAGTGAGAATGGAAAGTGAGAATGGGCTATCTAGTGCACTTCAAATTATATGCAACATTCATAACTTGTAGCAAAAGCAGTGAGTACAAAGGTTAAAATAAAAGAAACATCCAGCATGGAGTCAGATATGTTCTTCTCTATTACAATTATAAGGAGCTCAGATTCTCCAGTTCAATTTGATTTGCTGTAGAGAGTGTATTCATTGAGTCTACTTCATGTTTTATAGAGGTTTTTAAGACACAGAGATTATCAGTCTACATCACAGAAACTAGCACCAAATACTTTTGCACTGGAGGAGGCTAGAGAGGATGACTTGATGGTAGAAGATGGAATGAAGGGTGTTCTTGCCAAGAAGGGATTCGCTAGCAAGTTTAGGTGAGGGTCTGAGAATCCCAGTGGTCTAGGAAGTGGAGACAGTTTGAATCATGCTCAAGCTACTGTGTCTTCTGAAGATAATTCTATAGAACTGGCTTCCCAGATGGTTCAGTTGTAAAGAATCTGCCTGCCAGTGAAGGAGACATGGGTTTGATCCTTGGGTCAGGCAGATCCCCTGGAGTAGGAAATGGCAACTCACTCCAGTATTCTTACCTGGAAAATTCCATAGACAGAGGAGGCTGACTCCTCTGTCACAAAGAGTCGGACATGACTGAGTGATTGAGCACACATTCTATAGAATACCAACCAGCAAGATGCTCTAGGTAAAAGTGTTTTACAGTCAAGCAGATTTGGAAAGCTTTGTATATAGTATAAGAACTTTCTTATACTAAGAAACTATACTTCTTATTCTAGGTAAGTTTCTTGTATAAGACCTTTCACATGATATAATAAGAACTCTAGGAAATTTTACAGGAAAGAAAAAAAAATCATGTCCCCCTTCCACTGCCCCCAGTCCCAGGCCATTGCAGACTTAATTCACAGCATATTATTTTGTAATTTAATATTTATCCACATTCCATGAATTTGGAATTTTTTCATCTGATTTCTTAAAACATGGAAGCAGTTCAACTTGGAACACTACCCTGCTCTAAAGGAGTGGTCAAACATATATTTCACAATTATTTTTATTAATGTACATATTTGCTTGAAGCTCTAAGTCTTTTGGGCTTTCCTGGTAGCTCAGCTGGTAAAGAATCCGCCTGCAATGCAGGAGACCCCAGTTCGGTTCCTGGGTCTGGAAGATCCGCTGGAGAAGGGATAGGTACCCGCTCCAGTATTCTTGGGTTTCCTGGTAGCTCAGCTGGTAAAGAATCTGCCTGCAATGCAGAAGACCTAGGTTTGATCCCTGGGTTGGGAAGTTCCCCTGGAGGAGGGCATGGCAAGCCACTTCAGTATTCTTGCCTGGAGAATCCCCATGGTCAGAGGAGTCTGGCGGGCTTCAGTCCATAGAGTCTCAAAGAGTCAGGCACAACCGAGTGGCTAAGCACAGCACAGCACATAAGTTATACACCATGGAGATATTGTGATTAACATCTAAAGACATGTTTTACATTATAAAATATGTCATATGTGTTATATCAAGTCTCATGATTGTATCTGTAATCAGGAGGAAATACTTATTATGTTAACAGCTTGCACTAGGAAAGGAAGGGGTTTGAGAGAAGACTTTTGGGAATAAGATGAAAACCAAATCAAGCGTCATGGTCATCAAAGAAGGGAAGTGGTGACTAATTCATTTTGGGAAGAGAGAAGGAAAAAATATATCAAGGGAAGAAGTATGCCAAATGATAAG
The DNA here is from genome assembly GCA_006410635.1 of Cephalophus harveyi. NCBI lineage: Eukaryota > Metazoa > Chordata > Mammalia > Artiodactyla > Bovidae > Cephalophus > Cephalophus harveyi. The sequence continues at coordinate 177,211 of SJYT01063210.1, read as the reverse complement.
GCAGAAGTCTGGTACTCAAACTTTAGAATTTTAGTAAACTTTATAAGCTTAATAGATTCAGAGTCAACTTCCAGCTGCTTGCGGTGCTATAATACGAATCCTTTGTATCTTCTCAAACTTGTTGTTGGGCCTTCCCCAGTGGCTCATTGGAAAAGAATCCGCTTGCAATGCAGGAGATACAGGAGACTCAGGAGACACAAGTTTGATCCCTAGGTCAGGAATATCCCCTGGAGAAGGAAATGGCACCCCACTCCGTTATTCTTGCCTGGAAAATTCCATGGGTGGTGGAGCTTGGCCAGCTGCAGTCCACAGGGTCACAAAGAGTCAGACACAAATGAAGTGACTGAGCGCACACACATATACAAACTTGTTATCCAGGGTTTTTATACACTCACATTTTGCATTAATTTTTAACAAGATGGAAATTTAACAGAGTTGTGTGAACTGATGAAAAATGAATGTATATAAAACACAAATGGGATGCCCCAAACTGAAGTGTTTGGTAGAAGTGGGAGTCCAGGGTTCTCTAGGGAAATTGTGGGTTTTTTATGGAGCTCTGAATGTGCAGTGGGGGTTTGATAAATTTTGTCTAACTGTTATGGACAGGAAATGAAAATCCACATTCGGTATGCCTATATGACAGGTAGAGACAGAGGTAAAGAGAGGAACAGAGATACAGATATGGAGTTAGAGGTCTCTACAGCACCTTGAAAATCTTATTTTTTAATTATAAGTGTTTTGTATCTTAGATAATTTATAAAAAGTGGTCTGCTCTGATGCCCATACAGAGACCAGTAGTAGGAGAGGCGGCAATAGGCTTTGGCACTCAATCTACAGAAGTCCCAGCAGCTGATTGAAAGTTGGTGGCCATAGTTAAAGGTAGGGAGAGCCAGGTTCTTGTCTTCTCTAAACTTGGAGTTCTCTTGGGGCTGAGATAACTGTGAAGTCCTGTTCTGGAACCAGAAAGCCAAATGTTCACAGAAAGTTTTGGGGGAAAATGACTAAACAACACTGAGACAGAGGGAAGCATCAGGGGCTAGAGTTCACTGAGAGGGGACTGCAAAGAGGCAAGCAATGGTCGCCAGGTCTGCTGTCTAGAACGCAGGCGGTGACTGTCCTTTTCTGATCATGACTGGCCAGTCCACTTCCTTTCTGAATTTGTGCTTCTTTCTGAGGCTTGGAGAAAGCTCCAGCTGCGGGGTGCTGGAACAGCCGAGAGGAGATACCCCATGTCCAATGTCAGGGGTAGCAGCCGAGAGGAGATACCCCATGTCCAAGGTAGGAGCAGCAGCTGTGCTTTGCTAGAGCAGCTGTGAAGAGATACCTCGCGTCCAAGGTAAGAGAAACCCCAGTAAGACAGTAGGTGCTGAGAGGGCATCAGAGAGCAGACAGACTGAAACCACAATCACAGACAACTAGCCAATCTGATCACATGGACCACAGCCTTGTCTAACTCAAACTAAGCCATGCTGTGTAGGGCCACCAACACGGAAGGGTCATGGTGGAGGGTTCTGACAAAATGTGGTCTACTGGAGAAGGGAATGGCAAGCCACTTCAGTATTCTTGCCTTGAGAACCCCATAAACAGTATGAAAAGGCAAAAAGATAGGACCCTGAAAGATGAACTCCCCAGGTCAGTAGGGGCCCAATATGCTACTGGAGATCAATGGAAAAATAAATCCAGAAAGAATGAAGGGATGGAGCCAAAGCAAAAACAACACCAAGTTGTGGATGTGACTGGTGATAGAAGCAAGGTCCAATGCTGTAAAGAGCAACATTGCATAGGAACCTGGAATGTGAGGTCCATGAATCAAGGCAAATTGGAAGTGGTCAAACAGGAGATGGCAAGAGTGAACTCAACATTCTAGGTATCAGCGAACTAAAATGGACTGGAATGGGTGAATTTAACTCAGATGACCATTATATCTACTATTGTGGGCAGGAATCCCTTAGAAGAAATGGAGTAGCCATCACAGTCAACAACAACAATAAAAACTAGACCATTCAGGTATGACCTAAATCAAATCCCTTATGACTATACAGTGGAAGTGAGAAATAGATTTAAGGGACTAGATCTGATAGACAGAGTGCCTGATGAACTATCGACAGAGGTTGACAACACTGTACAGGAGACAGGAATCAAAACCATCCTCACAGAAAAGAAATGCAAAAAAGCAAAATGGCTGTCTGAGGAAGGCTTACAAATAGCCATGAAAAGAAGAGAAGCAAAAAACAAAGGAGAAAAGGAAAGATATGCCCATTTGAATGCAGAGTTCCAAAGACTAGCATGGAAAGATAAGAAAGCCTTCCTCAATGATCAGTGCAAAGAAATTGATGAAAATAATAGAATGGGAAAGACTAGAGATCTCTTGAAGAAAATTAGAGATACCAAGGGAACATTTCATGCAAAGATGGGCTCAATAAAGGACAGAAATGGTATGGACCTAACAGAAGCAGAAGATATTAAGAAGAGGTGGCAAGAATACACAAAAGAACTATACAAAAAAGATCTTCATGACCCAGATAACCACGATGGTGTGATCACTCACCTAGAGCCATCCATCCTTGATTGTGAAGTCAAGTGGGCCTTAGGAAGCATCACTACGAACAAAGCTAGTGGAGGTGATGGAATTCCACTTGAGCTATTTCAAATCCTAAAAGATGGTGCTGTGAAAGTGCTGCACTCAATATGCCAACAAATTTGGAAAACTCAGCAGTGGCCACGGGACTGGAAAAGGTCAGTTTTCATTCCAATCCCAAAGAAAGGCAATGCTAAAGAATGCTCAGACTACCGCACAATTACACTCATCTCACATGCTAGCAAAGTAATGCTCAAAATTCTCCAAGCCAGGCTTCAGCAATATGTGAACCGTGGACTTCCAAATGTTCAAGCTGGTTTTAGAAAAGCTCCTGCTTATTTAACTTATATGCAGAGTACATCGTGAGAAATGCTGGACTGGAAGAAGCACAAGCTGGAATCAAGATTGCTGGGAGAAATATCAGTAACCTCAGATATGCAGATGATACCACCCTTATGGCAGAAAGTGAAGAGGAGCTAAAAAGCCTCTTGATAAAATGAAACAGGAGAGTGAAACAGTTGGCCTAAATCTCAACATTCAGAAAACGAAGATCATAGCATCTGGTTCCATCACTTCATGGCAAATAGATGGGGCAACAGTGGAAACAGTGACAGATTTTATTTTTTTGGGCTCCAAAATCACTGCAGATGGTGACTGCAACCATGAAATTAAAAGATGCTTACTCCTTGGAAGGAAAGTTATGACCAACCTAGATAGTCTATTAAAAAGCAGAGACATTACTTTGCTGACAAAGGTCCATCTAGTCAAGGCTATGGTTTTTCCAGTAGTCATGTATTGATGTGAGAGACGAACCATAAAGAATGTTGAACGCTGAAGAACTGATGCTTTTGAACTGTGTTGTTGGAGAAGACGCTTGAGAATCCCTTGGACTGCAAGGAGATCCAATCAGTCCATCCTAAAGGAGATCCTTCCTGAGTGTTCAGTGGAAGGATTGACGCTGAAGCTGAAACTCCAATACTTTGGCCACCTGATGTGAAGAACTGACTCAGTGGAAAAGACCCTGACGCCAGGAAAGATTGAAGGCAGGAGGAGAAGGGGACGGCAGAGGATGAGATTGCTGGATGGCATCACCGACTCAATGGATGTGAGTGTGGGTAAAGTTCGGGAGTTGGTGATGGACAGGGAGGCCTGGCGTGCTGCAGTCTATGGGATTGCATAGTTGGACACGACTGAGTGACCAAACTGAACTGACCTGGGGCTTGGACACCATCGGTTCTGAGAAAGATCTTCAGTTCAGTTCAGTTCAGTCACTCATCTTTTACTTCCCCCTATGGCCCTGTAGACTTCTGTTCATCTATTAGATCTCAGGTTAAATGTCACTTTTCCAGTTAAGTTTTCTTTGACCTCCAAGATCAAATTGTGCTATCTATTCTCATTTCACTCTGCCTGTTACCTTCCTGGTATTAATTCCCTGAGAGACTTCACCCTGCACAAACATATGTTCTGAAGAATCCAGAAGGGAGTCGTTCAGTTCAAGAAGCGAGGGGGTTTGAGTAACACTTACCCAGGTGGCCTCTCTCCCCATGTTGAGAGATCGGCATGCTGGAATGAAACCAAGGATATTATCAGTCTCTGGAGTTGAGAAGAGTGTTATTTAATCTTCAAAGTCCATGGACTTTAAACTGAAGTATATATACCTCTAAATACTAATAAACATTTTCCCAAAAGATACCTAAAGAAACTTGGTTTTGGATCACCCACTTCTGTATGAACTCATTTCTAATATTGGCCCAACTGAGTAGGTCTTTGAATTTTTCTTCTTTATTTCATAATCTCCCACTTCCAAAGAAAAACAAATAAACAAAAATAGCATACCTTTTACCCACCAAGATTTCTTATTATGGTGCATTGTGCTAACGTGAAAGACTTCCAGGGAACCAAGCAAAAGGATAATTCAAAACATTAAAAATAATTTTCAATGCTAGATCATTGTGAGATATTTGTTATCTAACTCAGTTGTAGTAATTTGAGTAACAATGGTTAGAGGAGAAGCTTCCATTTTTATATACTTGTTTTTGTGAGCAAATTTTCTAAGCATTTGATGTCTATAAAACAAATACGCAAAAAGGGGAATAGAATCAATACAAAATCCTCTTTCTTTCATTAAATTAGTCATAATCATCCTCAGAAACATCAACAGCCTCATGGATCTATCTCATTAAAAGATGCATTTCTGGTACAATTGTGCTTTTTCTACTTAATAAATAGCTACCAAGTATTATAATGTATTTTACATGGATTAGTTTAATCCACAGTTTAGTAGTCATAAGAATGATGTCTCCATGTAGGATAAATTATTCTTAATACTTAGCACCATATAGCTCTAGGAATTGTGAAGTTTAAAAGTCAATTTATATACATATGTTTGGTAGCAGATAAACATGATCAAGTAAAGATTTTTAAGCAATAAAGTATGAGCTTGCATGAACTTAAATGTCTGTGTGGGAAATGAAATGAAACAGTTTATGGAAAAAAGAAAAACGTAAAGTATCTGATTGTTACACGATCACTTGTTCTTTTCTTTTTTATGGATGTTATGGTTATGAAATTACAATGATTTTCTTTAAAGAACCCACAGATTATATTTAAAAAACTGCTTCACAGTTTTGTTTAAAAATGTCCATATTCACTGTATACTCCAAATAATATCCTTTGCCAGGGGGCACCAAACCTTTCAAAGTTGCTTTGGAGAGTAAATAAGCAAAATTTTTGAAGAGCCATGCTCTGAAGCAGGGTTCCCCAGCCTCTGGGATCTAATGCCTGATGATCTGAGGTGGAAGTTTATTTCTATTATTTAAATATTATGCAATAATAATAATATAAATAAAGCACATAATCAATGTAATGCACTTGAATCATCCCCAAACCATCCTCCACAACCCTGGTACATGGAGAAATTGTCTTCCACAAGACCGAAAACATTGGGAGCTGCTGCTCTAAGGAACCACTCCTGGAAAATTGGAAAGTCGGCTTAGTTCCTCATCTTGGTAAGGGGTATCACTAACAGGTGGGACGGTGACCCTCCCAGGGCATCCCTCCCGACCAGAATGCCATTCTAGCTCCGGAGTGAGCTCACATTGGAGAATCTTCCTTAAGCTTGAGTTCCCAAGCCCTTCATTCTGGAACTCTTCCCTGCCCAGCCTGGCTAGACCCAGTGAGGTTGTCTTGATAAACACTTCAGGGATCCCATGCTGCGTGCTTTCTCAGATCCTGTGTTATGTTTCATAATTAAGCATTTCAAAGGACTTGACCAAAATCCAAAGGGGTCGCAGCACGGCAAGCTCAGTGAAGGCAGGACCAGCCCCACTTTTACTCATTCTTTTCTCTAGCTCTGTGCCTAGAGGGCAGAGGTTCACAGAAGCCTAGCAATCAGTATTTGTTGAATGATTGGAAGAACTAAACAAAAGCAAAGTCTTTAAAATGCAAATATGCTAAGAAAAGCAATGCTTTCAGGTATGTATGTTTATTTGTTCCCTGTTTTCTTATTTTCAAGATTAATTACGCAGTTACTATGAGCCTGTGTATTTGGCTGTGTTATTGCATTTGGTGGGCAGGAAAGAGTTAAAGATTTTACTCAGTGAGACTGGGAGCAATGGTGACTCCCCAGGCAGGCTGACTTCGGATGTGGCAGCTACAGTGGTGTTGTTCTGGTATGAGATTTAGGGAACATCACTGAAAAGAAGGTACTGGGGTCCTGAGGACTTGGGTCCATTCTTCCAGGGAAATCTCTTGAATCTAGAAGACGTGGAGACGACTCTTTCCATAGTAATAGACATGGGAGAAGAGATCTGAAATTGTTCAGAATTGTGCAAATTTAAAACAATAAGATGGAATAAAGATATAGAAGCTTCTGCCGTGGCAGCAACAAGCATTTCTGCCCTTTGGTGCGGTTCTCTCCGTTTCTCAGTGGTGGGGAAGCCCATAAAACAAGAATGCTTCTTTGAACTCTGATATTCAGAGGGCCTTGGGGGACTCTGGATGGAGAAAACTAATTTAAGAGCAAGCTATTCAAAAGAAGATGAAGTGGTAGTAGCCAGGAGAAAGACATCTGAGGATGATTTAGTGAAACTTAGGCTTGAACTCTGACTCTGCAATTTCCAGCTGTGTAAGATTGGCAAGTGACTTAACTTCTCTGAGTTTCAGCTTCCTCATTAGTAAAACGGGATTTTGCAATACTCTGTAAGTGAAAGAATGGATATGAAAGTGTTGGCTTGGTAAGAGGTTGTCCAGTAAATGTTTATCAAAACTGTTGGAAGATAGAGATTTTTAGAATTAGACTGGTACCTGGACATTCACGAGCAGAGTTTAGAGAGTCGGATAAACAGAATGATCTTTGGGTCTAACCATGACGTGAACATGTGTGTACATACATCTAAGTCTCTGGGTGTGCCACAGAGTTGCCCAGTCTTGGCACTATTGACATTTTGGGCCGGACAAGCCTTTGTTGCTGAGGGTAGGGTGGGGTGCATTGTAAGATATTTACCAACATCCCTGACCTCTACACACTAGATGTATTAACACCCCTGCCTAAAGTTGGGACAACGAAAAATGTCTCCAGACATTGCCAAATGTCTTCTGGGGTGGTGGGGGTGGGGAGTGCAAAACTGCCCCTGGTTGAGAACCACAAACCTAGATGAACTCACATGTAGGAAAATCTGATGTGTGTCTGGAGGCGGGGAAGCTGGGGGTTGGGGAGTGAGTGAGAGTTGTGGCTAAAATATTAAATGTGTAAATGTCACAATAAAGCAAACCCTGAGCTTTTCCTTTTAAAGGTACCTCAGATGACTTACTGTTCAAAAAATAAACTTTGATAGGATGACATAAATTACACAAAGCACTTAACATATATTCACCTTACAACATTTTCTCATGCTATACTGTCGTTGTTGTTTAGTCGCTAAGTCATGTCCAACTCTTGCAATCCCATGGACCGTGGCCAGACAGGCGCCTCTGTCCATGGGATTCTCCAGGCAAGAATACTGGAGTGGATTGCCATTTCCTTCTCCAGGGGATCCTCCTGACCCAGGAATTGAACCTAGGTCTCTTGCATTACAGACAGACTCATTACCGACTGAGCTACTAGGGAATCGTAGCTCTAATAATATGGCTTCAGTTCAGTTCAGCCATTTCTAATATGGCTTCAGTTCAGTTCAGTCTGGCTCAGTCGTTTCTGACTCTTTGAGACCCCATGGACTGCAGCATGCCAGGCCTCCCTGTCTGTCATCAACTCCCAGAGTTTATTCAAATTCATGTCCATTGAGTTGATGATGCCATCCAACCATCTCATCCTCTGTTGTACCCTTCTCTTCCTGCCTTCAATCTTTCCCAGCATCAGGGTCTTTTCCAGTGAGTCAGCTCTTCACATCAGGTGACCAAAGTTTTGGAGTTTCAGCTTCAGCATCAGTCCCTCTAATGAATATTCAGGACTGATTTCCTTTAGGATGGGCTGGTTGGATCTCTTTGCTGTCCAAAGGACTCAAGAGTCTTCTCCAACACCACAGTTCAAAAGCATCAGTTCTTCGGCACTCAGCTTTCTTTATAGTCCAATCCTCACATTTATACATGATTACTGGAAAAACCATAGCCTTGACAAGCCAGACATTTGTTAGTAATGTAATGTCTCTGCTTTTTAATATGCTTTCTAGGTTGGTCATAACTTTTCTTCCAAGGAGCAAGCGTCTTTTAATTTCACGGCTGCAGTCACCATCTACAGTGATTTTGGAGCCCCAAAAAATAAAGTTTGACATTGTTTCCACTGTTGCCCCATCTATTTGCCATGAAGTGATGGGACCAGATGCCATGATCTTAGTTTTCTGAATGTTGAACTTTAAGCCAACTTTTTCACGCTCCTCTTTCACTTTCATCAAGAGGCTCTTTAGTTCTTCACTTTCTGCCATAAGGGTGATGTCATCTGCATATCTGAGGTTGTTGACATTTCTCCCAGCAATCTTGATTCCAGCTTGTGCTTCATCCAGCCCGGCGTTTCTCATGATGTACTCTGCATATAAGTTAAATAAGCAGGGTGACAATATACAGCCTTGACATACTCCTTTTCCTATTTGGAACTAGTCTGTTGTTCCAAGTTTATAATATGGCTTAGAAACCATTATTATGACTCTTACAAATCTATTGAGTAGGAATAATGTTATGTAATATATAAAAAGATGCCTTCTAAAGTACTTGGTAGATAGACTGGTTCACCTGAATAGTTATGGAAGTTCACAGATCCAACCTTGGTCCTGACTATTGAGTCAAATGTTTTCTAACTGGATGAATAGATAGATGGATGGGTGGATGAATAGAGAAGGGGATGAAATAGATAAGGATGTATATAAATAATTCTTAAATATAGAGGAAAGTATGGAAAGAGGGTAACCCTGAGAACAGCAGGAACTAACATGTATTGAAGGTTTACTCAATCCTCAACGCTGTCTCGGTGTTCTACATATGTTATCTTATTTAATCCTCATAATGATGGTTTTATGACTCCCTTGTTAAACCCAAGCTTAGCAGTATTAAGTAACCTCCTCAAGATGGAAGAGTAGTCCTAAGAGCCCAGCCCTCAGTGTCTCAAATGCTCGAGGACCTCTCCAGTTGCACAGTTTTACAGAAATATTCTGCATCCAAAATACAGACAGAGACTTATGAGGCCTCTGTGTCTGTGGCCTTCCAGGTCCTCATCTCCCCCCAGCGCTGTGGATAGAGCCTGGCCCAGCTCTGAGTCCAGAGCTTCCACGGCAGAGCCTTTCACTGTCTGAACCTGTTTACAATGTTGACAGGCTACAGCCATGTGGCCTTGGCTGGGTGCCCACCCCACAGAGGGCCCCCACACTGTCAGGAACCTTCCGCAGGTGAATGATACGGAAATTACCTCTCACCATGTCTGCAAGGTGCCTGTGGCTACGTTCATCACCAGGTAAAGAGATGCCTTTTTCATTGGAAGCCAATCAGTCACCAGTCAAGCCAGGAGGAAAACACAGATGGTTAAACAATCTTCCTTCTCTCTTATCCCACCCACCGTGTGTGTGCATTTGGACACCCCCTTTTACATACATGATTTCTGTCACCATTCTAAGGAGACCATTCTCATATCATTGAACTCCACAGTAGGCTCTTCCTGCATCTGGCATGTCCCAGTGAGATGTACATTCATTCATTCATTCCATAAACCAAATGTATTTATTAGGCTGCTGCTATATGTCAGACTGGGCTTCCCTGGTGCCTCAGTGGTAAAGAATCTGCCTGCCAATGCAGGAGATGCAGGTTCAATCCCCATGACAGGAAGATCCCCTGGAGTAGGAAATGACAAACCACACTAGTATTTTTGCCTGGGAAATTCTATGGACAGAGGAGCCTGGTGGGTATAGCCCATGGGGTTGCTAAAGAATAGGCCATGACTTAGTGACTAAAGAAGAACAACAATAATTGTCAGACTCTGTTTTAAGAGTGGGAAGAAGACAGACAAGGACATGAAACTTGCTTTCTAGTGGGAAGAGAAAGTAAGTGGACAAGTAAGATAGATCCTTGGAAATAATATGGGGGGTGGGATAGGGAAGTCATGGGGAGTAGACGGGGCGATATTAATTCAAGCTATCAGGTAACTCTGTTCTGGGGTGAAGCAGGTGAAGAGCTCTGGTTTGAGCCCTTGTGGAGGGGATTGTGGTGCAAACTGGTTCAGGCCATAGACAGCACTGGGTTTAGAAGCAGCGGTTGCATCTTGCTGGATATATATCAAAATGCAGAATCAAGAAATTAAAATGCAAAAGATAGAACGAGAGAGAGAAAAATGAGAAGGTAATAAAGAAATCAAGATTGTCGTATACCAAAGAAAGTTTGAAAAGGATAAGACCTCAGGTGAGAGCTTGGGTTCCCGTGGAAAGGAAAAAAAACATAAGACACAGGAGGAAATTGAACTAATATTTACTTAGTATCAGATACTAAACCAAATGCTTGATATATTTGCCTGATTGAATATGAAATCATATTGAAATCTTGATTGATTGAATTGAAATCTTTGCTTGATTAAAATCTTTATTGAAGCAAAGAAACCAACAAATTTCCATAATATAACACGCTGCCTATTTCACAGATGGGAAAAATGAGGCTCAGTGAGTTTAAATGCTTTTTTCTCAGTCTTCCTATTGTGAGTCAGGGGTGGGATTCAAACCTAGAACTTCTTGTCTCCAAAAGACATGGCCTACCTATGATGTAATATCATATCCCTATCAGAATGAGCAGCTGAGTACTTTGTCTGGGATAGCGTATATGGAAAATTTTATGGGATGAAGAAGGGAGAGGGTGATATACATGTAGACTAGTCTTGGAGGTGAAACATTTGGTGGGGAAGAGAGTGGGCAGAGAGTAGCTTGAGTGAGTGGGGACATGAATTCAGATTTTTTAGTTAATGGGGCACATCCAACAAGTATCGAGCTGCTGTAATATCCACCCTCAGGAGGGAACAGTGGGATGCTGATCACATTTTCATCCATTTTGATCTATACACCTGTCTTATCCCTCAGACTTGAAGACAAGGATCATTAACTTTAATATATATATATATGTGTGTGTGTGTGTGTGTGTGTGTGTGTTTAGCATGTGCACATGGTGTATTCAGACAGTATGATGAGTTAGACAGTGAAAATCAGTCTCCCTTCTCCTGTCCCCACATCTTAGACCTTGAGCCAACTACCCTTATCAGTTAAGTGTGTGTAAGTTACTCAGTCGTGTCCGAATCTCTGCAACCCCATGAACTGTAGTTCACCAGGCTCCTCTATGGAGTTCTCCAAGCAGGAATACTAGAGTGGGTTGCCATTCCCATCTCCAGGGTATCTTACTGACCCAGGGATTGAACCTGCATTGCAGGCGGATTCTTCTCCATCTGAGCCACTAGGGAAATCTTATCAGTTAAGGACCATTTCAAAATTTAAGTGTGAGTTTGAAGACTTACAAACCTTGTTACTTTGAAGGCTCTGGGTCTGGAAGGCCTCCTGGAGGAGGTCATGGCAATCTACTCCAATATTCTTTCCTAGAGAATCCCACAGACAGATGTGCCTGGCAGTCTGCAGTTCATGTGGTTGCAAATAGTTCTATAGGACTGAAGCGATTTAGCATGAACTCATGTACCTTTCTGAGCCTCGCTTATTCATTAATTAGCATATAATTACTAAACACCTATTATAGGCAAAGACTTACTTATTCTGTATATTGCCTGTCGTGCTGTAACAAATTATGGCAAACAGTGACAAAGCATCACTTATTATTTTATTGTTCTGGACATCAGAAGCCCCAGGTGACTTGGTGGGGATGCATTCCTTCAGAAAGCTCCAGAGGAGAATCCATTTCCTTGTCTTTTCCAGCTTCTAGAAATCACCTGTCTTCCTTGGCTTCTGGTCCCTTCCTCCATTTTCAAAGCCAGCAGCAAAGCACGTTCAAATCGCTCTGTCTTTGACTCTGATTCTCTAGCTTCCCTTTGTCCTTTATAAAGATGTCTGTGAGTTGATTGGGCCAAACTGGATCATTTAGCATCATCTCCCCACCTCAGCATCCTAAACTGCCTCTTCAAAGTCTCTATATAAAGTCACATATTCACAGGTTCCAGGGATTAGAATGTGAACATCATTGAGGGACCATTATTCAGCCTACCACACCATCTACAATGGAAATGAGTGTTTATGTCCAGATTTTAAAAAATACTGTATCTCCAGAATAAGTTAAAATTCATCCGGTTCTCCCTGTTCCATTGACATCACCTAGCTGTGTTATCCTTGTCTCAGGTCATTGCAAAGACTTCACACTAGGCTCCTGATGCCTGGGTCACTGTTCCTACCAGGTCTGCACCCTGCTGCCTGGTTAGCTTTCCAGGCACACGTGCTAATCATCCCATTCCCCTTTTAAAACATCTCAGTGACTCCCCACTGGACTCCATGTGATGTAAAATCTCTTTTGCAGATTGAACGAGACTTCTCACAACGCTACCCTGGAGCCTCCTAAACTTCATCTAGCTCCTCAGGTCTGGTCTGCCTGCCCCCTGGCCTTTGTGCCTGCTCTCACTCATCTTTCAGATCTCAGCTTAGGTGTTAGCCCCTTAGGGAAGCCACCATGGCTTCCACGTCCAGACTAGAGGAGATCTTGTCTCCGTGTGTCCAACAGCAGTCCTGCATCACCTATCAAACTCTCATTGTGGGGAATAAGCGTCAATCTTGAACATCTGAGGTCGTTTAATGAATATCAGTTGTCTCAGTGACTTAATGAATGAGTGAGTAAGTGAGACACACTCTCACTGGAGACATCGACTCTCTATCTGATTTCCACCTCACTCTGATATTCATCATCAACCTTGATTCTCTGAGTGTGAAATCTTTTTGGAGAGGTAGTAACTGTTATGTAGAGTTGTGGGTTTCATCTTCTTATTAGAAAGGTAACCTTATGTATGTATCCAGCATGTATTTTATTTGAGGGGTTGGGGGTGCATCGAGAAACTTTAGAGCTTTTAGAGGTGGGGCTTTGCCTTCTGTCTAGAGCCTTCTGTCTAGAGCCTCCAGCTCTAGACAGATCAGTTGTGCAGGGCTGGAAATCAACAGCTAGAAATAGTCAACAAGAACTATAGCTGGTGTAGACTTGTTAAGACATACTACATGCTCACAAGGTTTTAATAGACAGGCCTCCAAAAAACAGTTCTCTGCACCAACGTGCATCCTATTTTCCTTAACTTTCCTCTTACACAGAAGATTCACGGCCTTCTGGAAAGTAAAGGACTAAGTTAAGTCATCTGAAATTCCCCAGGGAAGAGAGGAGAGTGGAGCAGGGGACTCCGGCAGGGGTAGGGACACTGCTTCCTCCTCCCGGACATGCCATGGGAGGCAGGGAACACACACGTGGCTTGTTTGGCTGGAAACAACAGACCCAGCGCAAGGCATGACGTGGTGACATCTCTCCGGGAGGGTTGCAGCTTACAAGATTCCACTATTCTAATGCCAACCTGGCAGCTGAGATGGCCAGGCAGGCTTCCCTTCCAGGAGAAGTTTCTGCTTCACACAGGAGGTGGATTATAGGAAGGATGTGGACGTGCCATCGTTCATATCAGGAATTCTTCTGCAGGAGAGAGCACAGAGGGTTGTTTGTCAGATCTTGCCAAATAGACTGGGCACATTTGATACAGGCGGGCAGGTCACCCAAGCCCTAGGAAAACTTTTTCCTGCCTCTCTCTCTCTTTCCTAACCTCTCCTGGTCAGCTTATTTGTTCAGCTCTCTGACTGGCCATCCCAGCTGGTAAAGTAACCTGCTGTGTGCCCAGGCAGGGCACAGCTGGTGGATCTAGTTCCTGACACCTTCCAAGAAGTAGTCATTCCAGAGTAGATATTTTGTTGTCTTTCTTGTCCCCAAATTACATGTTCTGGTCATTCATGAACGGGGAACTCAAAAAACTATTAAAAACCCAGAGGAAACAGAGTGGACTCGATTCACTCTTGGTCTGATGGTCAGTCTTCCTCACTAAATCCCAGCTTAAGAACAAAACTCTTCAGATCTGAGGGTCTCATGGTTAATGAACATAGCAGTTACCTGGTAGATTTGTGAAACTTCAGTTTTCTGGGTTTTTCCCAGACCTCTGGGTGTAGGTTTTCAGAATCTGTGGGATGCAGGGATTAAGAACAGGGGATGGAAGTTAATTTAGAGAAAATTTGCCCTATACTTAGGATGGTGATGGGATGTGTAGATCAGCTGTTTTGACTTCAGACACGAAGAAACTTTGGATGTGAATATTAGCTTACTAAATGTGTGACCTTGAGGAAGGTCCCTCTTCTCTTTGAGTCCCAGCTTTCTCATCTGTAAAATGGGGACAGTAACAAAATTTCCTTTCAAGGTTGCTGTGATCATAAAATGAAGTTGTGTAGGAGTGCTCTCACCTGATGCATAGTGAGCGGTCCATACATGGCAACAGGCCCTAATGGTGTGGTTCTGAGTAGTTATGTCTGAATAGGGAAAGGATCTCCCATCTTCTCTGGGCCAAATGCCCAGTTTTTCTCTAGGAGCAGATGGGCCCCTGGAGTCTAGTGGAGTATGCTCTCTGTGAGAATTGACTTCAGTGGGACTTCCCTGGTGGTTCAGTGGCTAAGAATCTGAGCTCCCAAAGCAGGGGGCTGGGGTTCGATCCCTGGTCAGGGAACTAGATTCCCACATGCCACAACTAAGAGCTTGCATGCCGTAATTAAGACCCAGTGCAGCCAAATAAATAAAATATTAAGAAAAAAGAATTGACATAAGTGACTAGAAAGTGACATCTAACTCATGGGAAGAGGCAGGAGGTGGCAGACAGAACTGGGTTTGAGTTTCATCTCAGGCTATGAGATGGTGGGCAAACTTTTCTATCTTTCTCAGCCTCCTTTTAAAAATTTACTTTTTTTAGCAAAGTGTAGTTGATTTACAATATTGTGTTAGTTTCAGGTACAGCCAAGTGATTCTGTTGTATTAATATATACACATTGTTTTAAATTTTCTTTCCATTACAGATTATTACAAGATATTGAATTTAGTTTGTTGTGCTCTACACTAGATCCTTGTTACTTACCTATTTACATATAGTAGTTTGTATTTGTTAATCAAGTTCCTTTATTTGAATTATATGACTAATATTTGTCTTAAAATTTTCTAGGGCAATCAGGTGAAACATCTATAAATTTAGTGCTTTCATTTTTTTTTGACCTAGTCTAGTTCCAAATAATATACTCTCCTGTATATGGAAGTGTCCACGGATTAGTGACAAATACTATTTAGGGAAAGTAAGCAATTTGATAGTATTATCTCTTTCGTATCAAAGAAATGTATGCTAACCATGAAAAAACTGAGGAATCTTTGCCTGTCTTTGGGGAGATGGAGTTCATCGATTCAGAATATAGTCATGACACATAAAAAGTACTCACTAAAGGACCACTTAAAAATTAATATTGTTAATATAGTAAAATTCATAATAATAATCAAATCAGTTCGGGCTAGCACATGAAGAATGTGAGCTGAGAGGAAGTCAATTATGAGTTCGTATTCCAGTGGTTAGAAACTGTGTGACCTTGACTAAGACACGAAACCTCTCTGAGGTCGAATTGTGTCATTTGTAAGAACAGAAGGTTATACTCGATTGCTAATTTGTAGTGAAGATTAAATAATGTACATCATGCTACAAAGAACCACAGTTGACATTCAACAGGAGTATATTACGCCACATATCTTTCTAATTTTCTTAAATATCTTATAAATTTTTTAGTTGCCTCTTGTATTTACCATATAGATAACTTTATCTGCAAACAATGATACTTTTGCCTATTCATTATCCAAGTCAAACTTCCTCCCCGTCCCCCACCCCGCACCCCCCTCTCTGGCTCCGCCACCTTATTGTGGGGAGTAAGACTTCTGGAACAGTGCTAAAGTCTAGTGGTGTCAGCTGCTGCTTCTGGTTTTCATCAGTGGGGATGATTCTGATATTTTATCATTAGGTATGATTCACCTGTAAAACTCTAGTAGCATTGTCTTATTCTGAAGTTCCCCCTATTTTACTATAATAAGTTCTATTTGTTGTTTTTCTCCAAATCAGGAATTAACCCTTATTAACTTTTGTTTTTTATCAATTCTCAAAGTGATGCTATGGTGTCTTCTTCTTTAACTTGCTAATCTGTATGACTGATACTACTAAGATGCAACCATCCTTGCCTTACTGGAATCAACTCTACCTGGTCCACCGAACACAGAGGAAATGCTTTCCTCTTTCTCTTCCAGCCCCTGGTCCTACAGCAGTCCATTCTATTTTTCTCTGTCTGATGTCTGCATCCCCTGTTCCATGGCACAGTCCTTTTAGAGGGAGGGGGAAATGGAGAGGGGGGCCCATTTGCAAGTGCACATGACAAGAGAGTCATAAGACTTGCTGGACATTGAGAGAGAGAAACCCACGAGTTCCTGGTTCCTGTTGATGGCTGGTTTAGGGGCCTTCGGAGTCTGTTCTCTTGTGCCACCCCATTCCCTGCAAATTGCTGCAGCAGCAGCCTCTGACCAGCTGCTAGGCACCTGACCTCATGGCCCTCTGACCACAGAGGACCAAAGCCACGTCTGCCCAAGGCCGTTTCCATAGAAATGCAAATACATAGCGAGTGCTTCCTCTTCAAGCCACCTTGTCCCTCTCTTCCCTTTTTGTGTTCTAGATCTTTAATGACAGTAGCTCCGATTTCACAACACAGAGATGTGTCACTCAGTCACGCAGTTCCTTATGAAGAAATAGATTTTATTTTCTTCTCTCTATTTTTTTTTAAAGCATTCAAAATAAACTTCTGGGTCTTGATGAGGATGTCGTGTGCACTTCTACAGGGGACTGGAGAGAAATAGGGGCTAAGCCCGGTGGAGTCTTTGCACATGGGTCTGCTTTCAGGCTTGCCAGACAGAAGGGGAGCCTTCCCAGAAGGAAAGGGATGGGACTGCATCAGCTCAGACCCAACTCTGGGTCAGCCTTGAGGTGGGGAGTAGGATTTCTGTTTTCCTACAATAGAGGCAAGACTCCTTCCACCCTCCAGCTTCCCTCTTCTGTGTCAAAGACTATTAACTCAAAATCTGTATGGTTCTAGGGAGTGATGGAGAATCCACTTTTAAGCTCTAAGTTGCATTGATTTGGAGTTGAGTAATTTATACTCTTTGGTGGCTCAGATGGTGAAAGGATCTGCCTGCAATGCAGGATACCCGGGTTGAATCCCTGGGTTGGGAAAATCTCCTGGAGAGGGGAATGGCAACCCACTCCAGTATTCTTGCCTGGAGAATTCCATGGATAGAGGAGCCTGGTGGGTTACAGTCCAGGAACTAACAGACAGATGTTGGGCTAATTAGCCCAGATTCTCATGCTGATCATGCTCTCTAGGTAACTTTCTGAAAGACCAAGTGCTGGGAAGGTGCATAGGCAGATCATAAGTAACAAAGGACTGAAGCCAGGAAATGTATGTTAGGTCAGATGCCCAGAAGCAGACTCTGAAATGAGGATTCATTTGCAGGTGATTTACAAAGGGAAGCTGGGAAGAGAGAGGAAAATCATACCTGAGCGGACAGGGGGTCAAACAAGAGTGTCATCTCAGGCCAAGTCCTAGAAGGTTGACTTCAGTTTGATCCAGCTATAATATTGGTTGCTGTTGTTTAGTCACAAAGTCATTCCTGACTCTTTTGTGACCCCATGGAGAGAGGAGCCTGGCAGGCTACTACTGTCCATGGGATTTCCCAGGCAAGAATACTGGAGTGGTTACCATTCCCTTCTCCAGGGAATCTTCCCAACCCAGGGATCGAACCTGTGTCTCCTGGATTGGTAGGCAGATTCTTTACCCCTGAGTCACCAGGGAAGCTGTAATAATACTAAAGTCTTAGTTAAACCTCAGAGGTATCCTGATTTGAAGTAAGGGAGTTGAGTTTTCAGGTAACTTCACACCACTGTCATTAGTTAAAAGTTCTCAGGGGTACATGCTTTCCTAGGCACTTCCAGCTTTTGGTGCAATTGGACAAAGTGGGCTCAAGTGGCACAAGAATGGTCTCCTGGAAAAAAAAAATGTCCACAGGTACCAAAGGACAGACACAGAGATGGGAAAAGGGGCTCTGCAAGCATCTGGCTGTACCACCCAAGTTGTTTTCCCATAAAGGGATCCGTCACATAATGGACCCAGGATAAACCTACAGATGCCCACCTCTCACCGAGGCTGACAGGATCAATATTTCTGGGAGTGGAGCCCAGAAACCTGCACGTTTGTCCAGCTCTCGGTGTGATTCTAATGCCTTCTAATGGTGGAGAACTGTGGCTTTAAGTGTTGCAGAGGGCTGAGGATTAGATAATTGCAAAGAGCAAGTCGGGGGCCGAGGCAAGAGGAAGCGCTGCTCTTTAAATAGGAAGAAAGAGCCCTGTGTGCGGGTGAAAATGATGCAGGCTTTGCAGCCAAACCCACTAGAATCCTTCTCTTTGCCCTGGGATTCTGTTGAAGAAATTCACTTTACCTCCGTTTCTTCATCTCTATGAAGCCAGAATACCTTAATTCATAGAGCTCTGTGGAGTTCATTGATTCATTTGAGAAGTATTTATTGAGTGTCTTTGCCTTTTCCCAAATTCTGAGGCTGCAGGATGAGATAAGATAGACAGGATTCCTGTCCTGGTGGGGTTCAAGGGCTGGACTGTCACATCCCTACTGGATGAGGTCAAAGCCTTGCTTTCTCTGTAGAGAATGGACATGTAGACACAGAAGGGAAAGGGTGGTGTGATGAACTGGGAGATTAGGATGGACATATGTACACTACCATGTGTGAAATAGATAGCCAGTGAGAATCTGGGGTATAGCACAGGGAGCTCGCTCGGTGCCCTGTGATGACCTACAGGGTGGAATGGGGTGGGGGGAAGGGAGGGAGGTCCAAGAGGAAGGGGATACACGTATACATATAGCTGACTACTTGACTGTACAGCAGAAACTAACATAACATTGTAAAGCAATTATATTCCAATTTAAAAACAAACAAACAAAACCCTTGCTTTCTTTCCAGCTTTCCTTGAAATCTTCCTCTCAGACTCCACAGTGGCTCCCCTATATGTTTGATGTTCTCCAGTTCTGCAGGGCTAAGAACACCTCACAAAAGATCAGAGGCACTACAGTAAATTTTGGGGCAAATGCTTCTGTAGAAAGCCCACTGATATGAAATGTAGAATAACATAAGACAGAAAGAATTGTCTCCGTGAATGAAGGATGTATTTGGAAAACCTGGCTATATGCATGAAAGTCAAAGGCATCAAGAAGTGCAGTATCTAGAAAAAAAATGATAAAAGTACCAAGATATATCAAAAGATACTTTATAATTCAATGAAAAGGAGCTTGAGCAAGCAGTAATTAATTTATTTCTTCAGTTTTGATATCTGTAACCCAGGTGTCAGCAAATCCCTTGGGATTGGGACAACACAGCCTCAAATCCCCACTTCTGTGGTTCTCCTCAAGATCTCCCTGAGTCACTTCCAACTTTCTGACTCATGATCTCCTGCTTTTTGTATGCAATCTTTGCTCTGAACCATACTGATTTCCATGTCAGACAGAGGTTCTTCAAGTCTTTTCCCCAAACAAAATCAAGTGAGACACAAACCAAAACAACCACAACGCAAACTCAGCCATGTACTTTGGTCAGACTCTGAATGGAGGAAGGATTTCCTCCAATTTAAAAGGATAAGAGCATCTCCATTCTCAAATGACTGGTATCCACCATGAAGCTCAATTAGCTGTGGATCCACTAGGCTGCCTCTTCTTCCTTCCTCCTTCCACACACTTTCTTCCCCAGTCCCTCTTCACTGAACCTTTTGTGACCAGAATAAACGCATCCCCACTCCTTGCCTTTGCACCTTAAGGAGTTGTCTCATTCTACAAAAAAGCTTACGCAGTCTTTTCTCACACAGAGTTAGTTATCTTCCTCTGATGAATTCTGACATTCCCTCGTGGATATGCAATTGTTTCCGCCTCCTCATAATCTTTTAAATTCAATAGACATCCATGAATCCCCATGGCTGTGCTTTCCATTACCCTCCCTCATAACTGGGAATTTACTTTATTTCTTGGGACGAGTTTTCTCAAATAGGAAACTTGCTCACTTCTTACGCTTCTTAAGAACTTGAAGAAAAGTTGAGTGTGTGAGAGTTTTTCAACACTTGCAAGCATCAACAACTGCTCATCGGTTCTTCTGACCTGAGTCCGTTTGTTGTGATTCATTTCTATAAGGCTTATATCTGGATTTCTAATACGATGTCTCTTCTATAAGTTTATTTGACTTCTCACTCACTTTGTAGTAAAATGCCTTTCTCCTTTCTTAAAATGTCTTAGGACTTATACGCTTCTCCAGAACAATGTTTCCTCACTGACTTGTTACTATTCATGTAGCTGGAAAGTTTCTTGAGAGAGTCAATTCAGTCTCCTTCTTCTTCCATCTCCTCCTCTGGGAAATCAGAGAGAATGGCAAGGTAAATTTCTCCTCTTCTTTTTCTGGGAGAAAATCAAATCCAAGAACCTCAGACAGGCAAGCATCCCTTGATCCCAGGGAGTATCAGGACTCAGCCTCCCTGAGCGTACTTGAGGCTGGCTTGCCTAAGAGTAACTCCTTTTGGGGTCACGTTCTAGGAGTGGTGGATTCCTATATCTGCAGAACATACAGTTGGCATGACTTCTGGTGGAGGTAGTACGTGGCTGCCTGCTTAGTGGACAGCAGTTATTTTAGCCTGTCCAGCCTCTCTGCCCCCTGATTCTGGTAACAGGATCACAACACTCCTTGGGGAACCACCTTTCCCTAAATTTGGTCTCACAGGGGTTTGACTTCACTGTTATTTTTAAGAATGGGCTTATCATTGTGTGGCCAATCAGTGTTTTTCATACTTTTGGTCTCAGGAGTGGGTCCAGGGATGGGTATAGGATGGAAGCCAGATAATGAGTCTCTTGAATAGGACATGGGAAAGTCCTATTCATCTCCTGAGATCAGAAACTTGAGTGGCTTCCACAGAGTACTTCATGCCCTCCCAGAGAACCCATCACACGCGCTTGCTCTTCTTTTTTCTTATCTGTCTTCCTCGGGGCTGGGAAGTGCAGAGACAAAGATGATTTTTAACTTAATGCCATTACATAAGAGGAAAATAGGCCTGTGATAGGTACTTAGTCAATCTTTAAGAAATGGCAGCGGAGCAAGGTTCAGGAAGGAGGGTTCAGGCTTGGAAGGTCAAGTTGAATAAGGACAGGGCCAAGGGCTCTGGGTTTTGGCAAGATCACACTTCAGAGCTGATCTCCAAAGAGCCTTATTAAGAAAACAGCAAAACTGAGAATTGCAACAATGTCTCCGGCAGACCTCCAGCTCCCATTAATGACTCCTATAATAGCTTTTCATTGCCTTCTCTTTCCTTAAGAAAGTCTCACATTGTCATCCAGGCCTGTTAAACGTTCTGTGGGCCATTATCAAAATAGCATTTTCAGCTTCACTGAACACATGTAGGAAATGTGTGCTTTTTTTTTTTTTTTTTAAGACAACTATGAGAATAAGCACAGATTGTATTGGGGTAATTATCTCCTCTCCAACAGCCTTTTGGAAAAAGAGGATATTTCTAATTTTTGGAAAGCTGTACATCTAACAGGATAAACTGTCACTGATTAGATTAGCAACTCAGTAATTGAAACCCAACATCAAATTAATTTCTCCTCCCCCTCTGCCCTCCATCTCTCTGGTCAGCTCTTCCTTCCTCATCATAAAGAGGGAAATCACACAGATTTTTGATGGATGTATTCATTTTGGACTGCATTTCTGTGGGAGTATAAAGCAAATCTATAAATCTAAGTGGTGAATAAATCCCACACTTCTGATGGTGACACTGGTATCCAGACCAAGGTCACCCTGGGTCAAAGGCCTGGCTGACAGTCACAGATGTGCTGTGGGCAAAGAGGGGATCCTCAGGGGCCCTACATGCACAGCAGAAGAATTGAGGTCTTGGGCTTATCATCAGCCATTTGGTGACCACTGTCTCCAGCTCTCAGTTAATGTCATCACAGTATCTCTGCAGATGAGTGGAACTGAACTTGAGACCCAGTTCTGCCATGTATCAGCATCACAGTCATCAATGAAAGTTTTGCAAGCTCCATCTCCTCACCTGTCAGATCTGAATGATGATACTCACCTCATTTAGAAGGAAAGTGCAAAGCCATGAACAGAAATATGCACATTGGCTGCTCAAACAGGCTCATCTTCTTTTCAGACCATTATCTGACCCTCCTCCCACCCTCTCATCGGATCTGAAGTGTAAGACCCTGCCTGGGTGACTCCAGATCCCCAGGTCCAGGGATGAAGGTGGTCCACACCATACAATGACAAGCAAATTGCTGTGAAATACACAGAGAAAGGCATGAGCGGTTCAGCTTTCTGGAGTCAAGGAGGCTCCCTAAAAGGAGTGGCAAGGGAGCTGCTGTGGGAGGAAGGACAAAGATTTCCCCAGAGGAGAGAGGAGGAGGGGGCTCCTGGGCAGGGGGCTCAAGCAGCATTTCACAGGCATGTGGGGAAGATGAGGGTGGAGGTCAGACTCACTCATCCTGCATCACGTGACAAAGGCTGATGGGTTAGTGGCTCTTGGACTTTGTAGACCTGCAGATCATTTGGTGAGTTTGCTAAAAATGTAACATCCTTGTGGGGTCCAGGAATCTACATTTCCCTCCAGCTTTTGGGCTATGTGATGCCCGTGATCAGAGGAAGACATGGAAAAACAAGGCTACAGATGATGGAGGGTGAATATAGGGCAAGGGCTTGGGAATCCCTGCCCTCCCTGTGTAGAGCAGTCTGGTCTGGGGTGTCAGGATCCTAGACGAGGGAGTATTCTAGATCATGGGCCCCGGCATTAGCGGATGTGAGGGGTATAATCTGAGAAACAGGAGATGGGAACCCTGGACAGATAAGAACCCCAGACAGATGATCACATGTGCATTAGGAATCCTCAGGGGCTCGGTGGTGAGGGTAGATTCAGTCATGAGGCTTTCAGCTTTGAGATATGAGCTGGAGAGGAAAGGAAGTGTGAGACACAGCGACCAAGAGCAATTTCTGTAGTGATGGGCTTATAGAAGCAGCCCCTGAGGCTTGAGAAAGGGAGGTAAAAAAAATAGTGTATACTCAGTACCTGAGTTTATTCTATTTTTTAACCCATTTAATTCTCATAACCATTCTACTTAGAAAAAAAAGAATGATTTTTAATGAATGGACAAAGTAATCAGCCCCAGAAAGTAATCTGCTCAATGGAGAATCAGAGGCCCAATTCCAGCCCCTGTGAGTCCAGACCCTATGGGGGATCTCCATCCCTACGCTGTGCGCCGCTGCCTTTGACCACGCACGTGGTCCTAGCTCTGTGGCAGGACCCAGAGTCCCTGGAAGTAGCGAGGTTGGAGTCAGGGAGGCCAGGGAGGGCCGGGCCCCTAGCTGCAGTCTGGATTGGGGCACGAGACAAAGGCGTTGAGAGAGTTGGATCGGAAATGTCTAGAAGATGGAGTGCCCCCAGGGGCCTCTGAGGGACCAATGCTGGAAATTACTTTCCTTTTCAGGGGGTTGATCATTCTGACCCCAGTGTAGCCTGGCAGGTCTTTGGTGGGAAAACGAGGACACTGAACTCAAAACTTGGGATACAAAGGAAGAGGTGAGAACCCTAGCAAGCTGTGTGGAGTTGCCGGGAGAAAAGACTGAGTCTGCTCTCTCATGTTTAGCAAAGCCTGGGAGCCAAGCCCTCTGACTCTGGACCCTGAAGCCCCCTCCCCTGTAGCTCTCTAGGAGGGTGGGGCTCAGGGGTGCAGGCTTGCCCCTCCAGAAACCTCTCACCTTCCCTTCAAAGGTGAGCACAAGTTTGAACATATGTGGAAAACACAATTCTGTTGCTTCTTGACTGTAGGATGTTGAACAAGTTGCCTCACATCTCTGAGCTTCAATTTCCTCATCTGTGAAATGGACATCATAATTGACCAGGGATTGTCTTGTCTGTCTCAGGAGGCTGGAGGAGGCGAGGTAAGGCCGGGGGAGGGAACGCTTTTACTGCACAGATGACAGGAGGCATCACTGCATTTCCTCCAGAGTGAGTTGCAGCTGGGTCTTGGGCATTAGACATTGCTTAAATTCAGAGGTGTGGGCTCTTCTGTCGCCCAGTAAGCTGGTGATGCTGCCTGTACTTGGGAACTAGACTAATTGGGAGAATCCATGGGAATTTCTGGCAAGTGAGCATCAGAGTAGTGTTGAAGAAGCTTAAGAGAGGAAAGAGCAGTCTTGCAGGCATGTATCTGTGCTGGTACACTGTGTGTGAAGTCACAGTGAATAATAATTGGACACTTTGTGTGATCTACCCTGGATGACAACTGAGGAGGTGAGGACACACAGTCAATAACAGAGACAACCCACGAACTCCTGCCACTATCTTAAAGCAAACACCCAGCCCTGCCGAGTCCCCTGTCAGCCAGCAAGATGCTTGTAGGAGGGCAGAGAGGAGGAGGAGAGAGGGCCAGATGGGCTCAGAGACCGCGCTGAGCATTTGGGTCTTGGCTCGCAGCACTGGGAATTCATGGAAGCAATTTTAAGTAAGGGGGTTGTACGATCAGTATTGTGAGTCCAAAGAAGCTGGTTCAGGTGGCCATGTGGAGGACAAATTGAGCGATATAATCCATGTCAAGGGCTTTGCTCAGTCTCTAGGCTGTAGTGAGTGTTCAGCAAACATAATCCAAAGCTGTGATGAACCTGTCAGGTACCAGGTGCCTGTTGGGAGTGGATGGTATTTCAGCAAATGGACCTCAGGTACTTCCTGTCTCTAGCAAAGGGACCGGGTGATTCCAAGCTCTCTGGCCCAGCTTGGCAGCTTTCCATGTTGTGAGCTGAAGACATTCCAAAGTGGGAGCCCGGGGCTTTACCGGTGGCCCAGTGGTTAAGAATCCACCTTGCAATGCAAGGGACACTGGTTTGACCCCTGGTTGGGAAAGACCCCACATGCTATGGAGCAACCAAGCCTGAGTGCTCCAACTTCTGGAGACTCTGCAGCTAGCCCCGGTGCTCTGCAGAAGAGAAGCCGCTGCAAAGAGCGTCGTGCACTGCACGGAAGCGGAGCCCCCGCTCGCCACAGCTAGAGAAAGCCCTTTACAGCAACGAAGACCTACCGCAGCCAAATCAATCGACCGATCAACCCATCTTCAAAAAACTGGGTGTGGGGGGAGCCCAGCCAGGCCTGAGATAGGGGTGAGAAAGAGCTTCCAATATGGAGGCAGGGCTGACATGCAGTGGGGAGGAAGGAGTCCTTGCACTGTGAGCTCTGACCCATGGCCATAGGCTCACAGCCCTCCTGCTCGTCTGGGCCACTCGGCAGCCTGGGGAGCTGCGTTCTCCGGCATTTCTGGCTGCCCAGACCCAAAGAAGGAGAGGCAGGGTCAACACACAGGGACAAACCATGTGCTCCCAGGGGAGGACCTCAGCTGGGATTCAAAGATCTCCTGCGTTAATCTGAGGGCTTCCCAGGTGGTGCTAGTGGTAAAGAACCCATCTGCCAAAGCAGGAGATGTAAGAGACAGGAGTTTGATCCCTGGGTTGAGAAGATCCGCTGAAGAAGGGAATGGCAACCCACTCCAGTATTCTTGGCTGGAGAATTCTGGAGAGAGGAGCCTGGTGGGTCCATGGGAACCATAGGGTCACAAAGAGTCAGACAGGACTGAAGCAGTTTAGCATGCATGCAAGGGTTGATTTGAGACTTCTGTGGGGAAATGGGTAGCCCTGCAACCTACCATCTTGGAGGGGCTCTCTGACCCTCCCTGGAAATCTGAATAGGAGGCAGCCTGCTGTTGGGGGTCACCCAGGGCCAACTGCAGCAGGGGCCCATGCGGCCAGGACTCCAGCGACAGTGCATGGCTCCTTGCTATTTTTCATTCCATCTCCAACACTGACCATCTGGAGGCTGGGTCTTATCTATGCAGGGATTCTCTGTCCCACAGGACTTCACTTGGAAACTAGCTCATCCAGCTTGAGATGGGCTGGAGGGTAAAGCACACACTGACTATCCAAAACTTAGTTTGATGTTAATAATGTTCATGATCCTACTGATGATTTTCCACAATGGTTACATGTTGAAAAGACAATATTTTGGATGTATTAGATTAAGTCAAACACATTATTAGAATAGATTTCACATTGTTTGTTTAATTTTTAGCTGGAGGATAATTGCTTTACCGTATTGTGTTAGCGTCTGCTGTACAACAGGAATCAGCTATAGGTATACGTATATCCCCTCCCTCCTGAACCTCCCTCCCACCACCTGCCCCGCCCACTCCTCTAGTTATTACAGAGCACGAGCCGGGGTCCCTGTGCTAAACAGCAGGTTCCCACTAGCATTCCATCTTACGCGTGGCGGTGTGTATCTGTCAACGCTACCCTCAGTTCATGCCCTCCTCCCTCCCCCACTGTGTCCACAGGTTTGTTCTCTACATCGGCATCACGATCACGATTCCTGCCCTGCAAATAGTTTCATCAGCGCCATTTCTCTAGATTCCATGTATATAGATTAACACGTGGTATTTGTTTTTCTCTTTCTGAGTTACTTCACTCTGTATAATAGGCTCTGGGTTCATCCACCTCATTCCAACTGTCTCAAATTTGATCCTATTTATGGCTGAGTAATATTACATTGTCAGTTTGCTTCTGTTGGCTTGTTTTTAATGTGACCACTAACAATTTAAAATTTGTATATCTATCATTATACTTCTATTGGATAGAGCTGGTCTAGGGTGTAATGAGGTGAAAATGGTCCAGTGAAACAAAGACCAGCAGAAACCCCTTTAGTTCTCTCTAAGGTATAAATAGAAGAGAAGGGCAAGGTGAATCCTCTTGACTGCTAAGATGTGCAGAGGGGTCTCCAGTGCCTTGAGGGGGTGTGGTAGAAAAGAGCACCTGCCTTGGATGGAGAGCTTCAGAGATTCATAACCCAGTTCTGTCTTTTCTTTCTGTGTCATGTTGGGTAAATCACTTAGCTTCTTTGAAGTAAGTCAGGCTCCTTCAAATAAAGTGAAGCTTGGGATGTACACCTAGTAGAGCTGTGAAGAGGAGATTTAGTGGGAAAATTCATAAGTTTCGTAGCAGTGTTCTTGGCCATAGGAGGCATCAACCTTATTTTGTTTCCCTCAATAAGGTGTGAGAAGGTCACTCCTGTCTGAAATTTCAGAATTGGAAGGATCCGTCTGCAACCAAGGCTGAGAGTCCTTCTGGCCATTGATTCATTCAACAGCTCATCTTTGAGCTGGCTAGAATGGTAGATGAGGAGGACAGGGTGCCTGCCATCAGGATAAGGACCATCCAATGACCTCTGTTGGTGTGTATGTTGGGGCTTAGGGAGGAAGGAGTGTGCCTTCTGTGCAAATGCCAGGAGCTTTCTGTTTTCCTGGCACAACATTCAGCTCCACTCCCAGCTCAACCAGGCTCCCCCATCCCTGCCTGAAACAGCTGAAACATGGCCCAGCTTACTCACTTGTAACCAGCTCTCTTGTCAGCACTGTGAAGCTCAGCATCACAACCTCTGTAAAGGCAGGCTGCAGGCAGCCTGTAAGTGACAGCTGGGCCCTTATCCTGCCTCATTCTGTTTCCAGCTCTTGAAGCCCACTTAATGCCATGAAGGCAGTCCCTTGGGACTTCTCCCAGTTCATGTTGGTGCCCTAGCAATGAGAGTCTCTTGTCTAGGTTCACCTCCCTGCCAAGCTGATCTGATCTTCGGGGAAAACAAAGAGAAGAGAAAGCAGACAAGTGGGGTCTGCGAAGGAGCAAATGGGTCTGGGGATTCTCTAAGCATAGGTAGAAATGAGGATGAGTGTGAAGGTCAGAGTGAGGGGCTGTGAAGTCCACCAGCATCCTCATATTGAAAACCTGGAGTATGTTGGATGTGTTGCATGTAACATCTCACTTGAATTTTCCTAAAACCCTCGGACGTAAATGCTATTATCATCCAGATTTCACCTGACTCATTCAAGTTCTTTCAGAAAATCAGTGACAGAGGCTTGTTTTGAATCCAAGTCAGCCTTACTCAAGAACCCTACATCAGACACCCTATTCCTTACATGCATGGGCAGAGGGTTGCTAAGAACATCCTTTGCTTTTATCTGACTATTTCATCAAACACTTAAATCCACCAGTCAAAAGTTCAGGGGACGATATCTAAGTCCTCTTAGGCCCCCCCCCAGGCCACGTTACTCTATGTGGTGGATTCTCTTCTTCTCTGCTCTTTGTCCAGACTGGGCGGATCCACATGGTTACTCTTGGAGGCACAAAGCTGTCCACACATAGGACCTACTGGTGTTGCTTCCCAACTTCAAACTGTGCAGGAGGAAAAGATGCCTTGCAGAGTTTATTCTTATTCAGTGCAGTTATCAATACAGTGGTTGGGAGAATTAAAGGTAGTGATGTTTGAACTTGGCTCCAACCAGGGTACAAATTAATGGCATGGTCACTTTATTTTTAAAATTTTTTTTTTTTTTTTTAATGTGGACCATTCTTTAAGTCTTTATTGGATTTGTTACAATATTACATCTGTTGTTTATGTTCTGGCTTTTTGAATATGAGGCATGTGGGATCTTAGCTACCTGATCAGGGATGGAACCTGCATTCTCTGCATTTGAAGGCAAAGTCTTAATTTAACCACTGCATGGCTAGGGAAGTCCTGGGAATGATCACTTTAAAAAAGATGATATATATATGAACATTTTCACAGAATGCTCAACCTATAGAAGGTGCTCAATAAACTCCCAAGAAAGACAGGCTGTTATAACTCGTGTGACCTTAGCAAGGGCAAGGGCCTTAGTTCTCCATCTTGAGTGTGCAGAGAAGCTGTGGGGAGATCTTGTGAAAATGTAGACTCTTGTAGTCTCTTTTCTGCTCTTCTGACTCAGAAAAACCATGGGTGGGGCCCCAGACACTGCATTTTTAATAATCTCTCCAGGTGGTTCTCATGTGGGTGTTCCCTTTGGGCGATTCTTTGAAATTCACTGGGCTGGACCAGTGGATTACATGGTAATTAAGATAGAGAGGCCAGGATACAGGCTAAGTAACTCATGCTGGGAGAAGTAACTGGGGTGAAAGATGGAAGCCTGGATCATGGGATGGAGGCATAGAGGTATTCTAGGAAATGAGGTGGGAGTGAGGGGCGGGATGGTCTTGGGATGGGGGGAAAAGGTATTCCCAGGGAAGCTGATGGTATTAGAATGCACCCACTTCTGAGATTCTTTGCTTTTATGCTTGGGAATCCCTGTGCCTTTCATAAACTCTACTGGCTCGGCTAAAATAAATTTTAAGATCCAGTTCAGCTGTGATCTCCTTTAGGAATTCTGCCCTCAGCCCCTAAGGTAATTTAATTACTCTACATAATCAACATAAGACAATCTCTTTCATGTCTGTATCTCCATGACCAACAAAGAGCTGACATGGAGGAAGAGCTTAGTTAATCAGTGATGGCGATCGAATGGACTGTTTTTTAGAATAGCTAGTGAAGACTTTGAGAGGTTAAGCTTTAGCAGTGTTATCCTGTGAAAGTCTAGGGCAAGCCAGCAGCCATGTGATGAGATTCCCGGATCCTATAGGTTTAGAACTGGGGGCCAACACTTCTGCTTTGGGGCAAGAGCTGAAATATTCCTGTTCAAATGGAAATTGTGGGGGGATGGGTCATTGGAGAAACTGAGGAACGAAAGAATGGCATGACCACCAGTATTCAGAAAGTATAAGGGGAAAAAGAAAAAGGGGAAGGGAGAGAAAGAGAAGGAGAGATTGAGGTGGAAGAAGAGAGAAAGAGAGATTTGATACCATTAGTCTATGTCTAAATTATGTGTATTAATTTCCTAGAATGTTCAGAGCAGCCCCCATTCATAAAAATGAGGAATCGGGACCTGAAATTGTGGATATCTTTCTCAAGTCACTCCATCCATTAAGGGGCCAAGTCCGGACTCAGTCCACTCATTTGACTCCAAGACAGTTGCTCTGTCTTCTACACCAGGTGGAAAACAAATGATTAGCGTGTTTGTTTGTTTGTCAATTTCCCATTTCTGTGGCCGTATTGGACATCACCAGTTAATCATCTTTATCCCCCCCGTTGAGCCCAAGTGAGATCTCGAAATCTTTCGCCATGTTCCTCCAACATAGCATTTCCTTGTTTGATTTAGCATTTTAGATCAGATCTCCTCACTAGTTTCTTTTCAACACTAACCTGTTCCAGAACTCAAGGGAATTTGTTTTCAGGGACTCTTCCATTTGAAAATGCTGGGTATACATATATCAATCATTATGTTGTATATCTTAAATATATAAAATGCTGTATGTCAATTATATCTCAATGAAGCTGAAAAATTAATATTTGTCTTTTGTCAAATTAAAATAAAGAAAAAAATCTCATAGAAAACTCTAGAACTCTGATTATGGGGAAAGAAGAAAAGAAAGAAACCTAGTAGTATTTGTTTCTCTAAACTCAGACTGTGAAAAGACAGACGTTATGGAGGAAAGGTTTAAGCTATATAGGCAGGAGAGCTGCCAAAGATGATAACAAAATAAAAATATCAGTGATCATCATTATTTATTGAGTGCTTACCATGAGATGAGTAAGTGGAGCATAGTTATTTCTTGTGCCCTTATCAATAACATTACATTTACAGGTGAGAAAACTGAGGCAGAAAAAGGCTAAGACCTTTGATCCAGGTCCTACTCCTGAAAAGTCAGAATCAGTGTTCCAAGCTGGGTTCCAGAGCTGAGATCTTAACCAGTAAATGATGCCCTGTGCAGGTTTAGAAGGAATTGATGATTTCAGATACCCCAGATACACAAAAGTCGCCTCTTCTGTGGTCAATTCCCCAACATCCCCACTCAGAAAAGGTCAAGGAATTACGGGATGGGGGTAGAAATCCTGGTCCTGGCACCCTCAAGACTTACTCAGCAGTTAGTCACAATGTCATGTCAGCCCTGGCCACTCCCTGCCCTGCTGTCACGGGCCAGGAGCCTTGTTACTGGGCAGCGTGGAGGGGAAGTTAGCACACGCAGGAAATGACTGGGCAGTGGATTTCTGGGACCAGGAACAGTGATTTCGGGCTCCTGCCCTTCCCTTCCTTCTGCCTCCATGGTTGAATGGAGAGAGCAGAATAGGGTTTAAGTCATTTTGTATGAGATCCTTGCAGGGAAGGTCCCTTAAGGTTGGTTCTTCTATCAGCTCTATGAAGTAGACCTCATGGATACGCAACTCTTTAAGAAAAAAGTTGTTTATTTATTTTTGGCTGTGCTGGATCTTCATTGCTGCATGGGCTTTTTTCTAGTTGTGGCAAGTGTGTGTGCGGGGGTGTCCTCTCTAGTTGCAGGGCAAGGGTTTCTCATTGTGATGGCTTCTCTTGCCGCAGAGGGCTCATGGGGGTCAGCGGTTGCAGCATGAGGCTCAGTAGCCACAGCTCCCAGGCTCTAGGGCAGAGGCTTAATAGACCTTAATAGACGCACAGACCTAGATTTTCCATGGCGTGTGGGATCCTTCTGGGCCAGGGATCGAATCCATGTCTCTTGCATTGGCAGGTGGATTCTCCATCCACTGAGTCACCAAGAAAACCCTGGATGCCCACTTTAAATAGGAGCAAGCTGAGGTTTGCAGAGGGTGACTTGCAGCTTGCTTGCTGTCTGACTCTAACTGGGTCCCCACAAAGAGAAATCAGTCTTGAACATCAAAGAGGAAAAACCAATGACAAACCAATTAACAGAGGCCATGAGTACAACCGTGTTCCAGTGAAATGATTTTGGCACTTAGACCCAATTTTGGATTTCTTTTCCCCAGTCCTCAGTATCTCCATCTTTCCAGCTGGGTTTTAATGAGGGTTCAATGCATCTGTAAGGATGCAGATCCCAGTATGAAACCTTTGTCCCACTTCCTGCCATAATCAAGATCATTGCAAAATGACAAAAATCTTTATTTTCCCTAGAATCGCAGGGTTTTATAGAAATTATGTAGTTAGTGGTAAAAAGTTGGTTGGCATGAGTGCCAATTTAGGAAAACATAACCATATTTAAAAACCCTCACTTCAAGGGTTCAAGAAGGTAGCTTTGTAGACTCTTATGGGAAGCATTTTTTTTGGATGGTTTCCTGTATTGACTAAGGGGATCCACATGGTGGTTGGCTGTCTCATGACTTGGACACACAAGCTCCACAGTGAGCAATTCTGTAGATCCTTGATATGGTCAGGGGACAGGCAGCCATACAACATCACCTGAATCTTGTGAGGACACCAGATTCTCAGGCTGAAGCCCAGACCTGCTGAACACAATCTGCATTTTATCCAGATTCCCAGGTGGTATGTGTTCACATTACAGCTTGAGACATGCTAATGCGGGTGGCTTTTTCTTTTTCTGAGCCCTCAGCTTTGAGTGGAAGTATCCTTTTTAAACTAGGCTGCAGGACTTTCAGGGAGCTCCTTCTCTGCACATTGCAGAGTTTAAGAGTTGACCACACCAACTGCCAAAGTTTGGCGGGGCATAGGAACTTCCAACTTTCATTACTCTGATGCTCAATCTATTTTTCTCTTTGCTGCATCTGAAATTGTTGGTCAGACATGTCTTAGCAAAAGGATGTGTTTCTAAGATGGAAGGAAAATATCTTCACACCAGGAAGGTAACTTAGTCAATGTTTATTACTATTTTTATTATGACTTAAAAAAAATGATGGAGCCCTTCCTACATTTGCTGAAGGGGAACCTATTTAAACTCATGTCTTAAGCATCATTTGATTCCTCTGCATGCATGCCAAGTCACTTCAGTTGTGCCCAATTCTTTTTGACCCTATGGACTGTAGCCCTCCAGGCTTCTCTGTCCGTGGGATTCTCTAAGCTAAAAATACTGGAGTGGGTTGCCATGCCCTCCTCCAGGGGATCTCCCTGATCAAGGGATTGAACCCAAGTCTCTCTGTCTCCTGCACTGGTGGGGAGGAGGGGTTCTTTATCACTAGCACCACCTGGGAAATCCTTTGGTTCCTCTATAAGCCACCAAAGACTGCAGAGGGGAAGGAGAGAACTAGCCACTGATGTGGGTGAAAGGGAGATAGACTGGGGAGCATGGGGGAGTAGAGAGTTGGTGAAAGGTAGAGAATAAGGTGTCTGGGAGGTACTAGGAGAAAGAGCTGAGAAAAGAACCTCTGGGAAGGGAATGTTTTGGGTACCTAGCACCTGTGTTGGGCTGGAAGTCCAGTCTTCCATGAGCTCGTCTGCTCTGCTTAGCACTTAAGATTGTCACACCCAGAGCTTTCATATCCATGGGAATATAACTACCTTCTCCAAATGCCCTTTCTAGCTAGTGAGAATAATGCCTAATAGCCTAATCTATGCCATGGGTGGGTTCTTCCTTCTATAGGACCCTTCCACAGAACCTTGACCTACACGGGTAGAATTATGTTTCCCAAAAGATAAGTTCAAGTACTAACCACTGGCACTTACATGAATTCGACCTTATTAGGAAATAGGATCTTGACAGACAGTTATAGTCGAGTTCAGATGAGGTCATATTGGGTAAACGTGGTCCCTAATCTGGTGATTGCTATCCTTGAAAAGAGAGGGAAATTCAGACACAGAGACCCAGAAGGAGAAGGCCATGTGCCAAAGGGGTAGAGAGGAGCAGAGAATCAGGCAACTATAAACCAAGGAACACCGAGAAAGGCCAGCCACCAACAGAAGCCATGGAGAGATAAGGAAAACCCTCCCCTTGAGTTTTGGGAAAAAGCATGACTCTGCCTGTACTTTGATTTTAGACTTTCAGATTCCAGAACAATGAGAAAGTAAATTTCTGTTTTCTAAAATTTAATTTTTTTTGAGATTTTTTTTTAATGTGGGCCATATTTTCAATTAAATTTGTTGCAATGTTGCCTCTGTTTTATATTTTGGTGTTTTGATCTCAAGGCATGTGGGATCTGAGATCCCTGACCAGGGATCGAACATGCACCCCCAGCGCCGGAAGCATAGAGTCTTATCCACTGGACTATCAGGGAAGTCCCATTTCTATTGTTTTAAACCACACAGCTTGTGGTAGTCTTTATGACAGCCCCAACGGACAAACACAAATTCCTCAGAGGACCCAGGGGACCCCAGCAGGTGGTGGCAACGTCCCCCAAGCCTAGATTTCAGGAGGGAGATTGAACGGGGGGACGTGCAGCACTCGGAGAGGTGTCTCCTTCATCAGGACCCTGACCGCAGCACAAATGTTTAACCTACTCACTTCTGCATCCAGCCCAACTCAGCCTGAGAACACCCATCATTCTACCTGTTCAGTCTTGCACATAACTCCCAAATTTTATTGGCAGTGATTGAGAAAAGACAACAAAGCCCCAATCTCTAACTTTCCCTAAGGCTTCGGTCATCTCTAGCCAGCCAGAGGGACGGCCTTCAGGACCCAAAAGTTAGTTATGATTTTGGAGCAATTTCGCCTGTTCACAATTTTGCAATTGCCAAGTGCAACTTGTCATGCATTTGCATAAACCACTCTAGCCTTTTTCTCTGGGACTCTGTCCGCCACCCAGCACCCTCCACGTGTGAGTCACAGAGCAGTGGCCCCTGGGGGGCGGGATAGGTGCCTCCTGCGGATCCTGCACCCTTCCCAGCAGATCTCCTTCCCCTTCCCAAGCTGTGCCTCATTTGCTGCTGGGCAAAACTCTGTCTTGCTGCAAATTCGGTGCCTGCTTGTGTGTGTGTAATTGGGTTGGATTTACATTAAGAGGGTTCCCTGTGGTGAAAACTGCACTGCTATTTCCAATCTGAAGCTGCATCCAACATTCAATTTTCTAAGTATCCGTCAGCTGTTAGCACAATGAAAAATGGAGTCTCCTCTGGTGGATGGACTGGGGGGACGGTGCCCACTCAGTCCTGTAAACCCCTGATTATTTGCGCTCCTAGAGGGGATCGTATTCTATGGCTGTGGATAAAGAAGTGCTATTCACCTAAGGGTCCATTCACAGCTTCAACAAGAACCTTTGAGAAGCCAGTCAGAGCTGAGAACTGAGTATCTGATCAGACACATCCCGCCTCAGTTATAAACCCTTCACACTGGTTTCTTCTTATTATTAAACTTTTATTTTGTATTGGAGGATAGCCAATTAACCATGTTGCGACAGTTTCATGTCAACAGCAAAGGGACTCAGCCATACATACACACGTGTTCATTCTCCCCCAAACTCCCCTCCCATCCAGGCTGCCACATAACAATAAACAGAGCTTCGTGTGCTATACAGCAGATCCTTGATGGCTATCCATTTAAAATATACCAGTGCGTACCTGTCCATCCCCAGCTCTGTAACTATCCTCCCCCCCATCCTTCCCCCGGCAACCATAAGTTTGTTCTCTAAGTCTGTTGCATCCTTTAAACCAGGGGTTGGCAAACATTTACTGTAAAGGGCCAGAGAGTGTATGTTTCCGGCTGTGGGCTATGAGGTGTCTGTTGCACATACTTAGCCCTGCCATGGTATCTGAGAGCAGCCCTGGACCCTGCATAGATCTGTACAAATGCGAGTGGGTGTGGCTGTGTTCTCACAAAGCATGATTTATGGAAACTGACGGCAGGGCAGGCCAGTCTTGGCCTGTGGGCCAGGGTTTGCTGACCTTTAATCTCAATACTTGACTTTGTCCTACTGAGCCCTGGGACTGGCTTCCTGCCTCCTTTCCTCGTGTTTGCCACACAGTCTCCTGGCCATTCATTCTGGGCTGGGTACCATCACTTCCTTTTACTCTAAGAGCGGTCGAGTTCTTCCCCACCTCAGGATCTTTGCATATCCTATTCCCTCTCTCTGAAGAAATTCTCTTGGCTTTTGACCAGGACGATGCTTCTTCATTCCATCACAGGAGCCCCTCAGAGTTCACCTTTGTGTCTCGTGTGACATTCTGGTTGAAAAGAGCCTCCTTGCAAAGCTTTTCCCACCTAAAGCTACTTCCTTCAGTTTCTCTCATTTCAGTCCTTTGGTTTTCATCTTTGGGGGACATATTACAGATATTAATTATCTTATTGTTTACTGATAACTTTCATCTTGGTTTCTGTTTCCCCACCTCCCCCGACCCCTTGAGCTTAAGTCCTAAGGGGGCAAGTTCCTTGTCTGTCCTGTCTCACTCGCTGCTTGCTATTTTTTTTTTTTTTTTTTAATAATTTTGGCCTTGCCATGCAGTATGTGGGTTCTTGGTTCCCTGATCAGGGATCAAACCCACAGCCCCTGCAGTGGAAGTGCGTGCATGCCAAGTCACTTCAGTCATGTCTGAAAGCTTGTGACCCTATGGACTGTAGCGTATCAGGCTCCTCTGTCCATGGGATTCTCCAGGCAGGAATACTGGAGTGGGTTGCCATGCCCTCCTCCAGGGGATCTTCCAGACCCAGGGATCGAACCTGCATCTCTTACTTCTCCTGCATTGTCAGGTAGGTTCTTTACCAGTAGTACCACCTGGGAAGCCCCTGCTGTGGAATAGTGGAGGCTTAACCACTGGACCACCAGGGAAGTCCCTGTTCTCTCTCATTTTTTGGCAGAGTGCTCAACACATAGTAGTCTCTGGATTTGAAAAGCAAATACTTAAGACCTCTCAATGAATGATTACTGGATCAATAAAAGGCAGTCCCCAACCTCAGGGAGTTTTAAATCAAGTAGGAGAGTGAGACAGATGAATAATCACGACTCACAAGGTGAGCAGGATTATGACCATTGTATGTCTGAATACCAGAGGGCTGGAGGGAATCTCTGAGCAAGAAGCCTGCCAGAGCCAAGTGGACCCAGAGCATATAAAGAATAAAGTCAGGTAAAGAGACAGACCCACAGTGAGGAGCAAGGGTATGGGGCAAGGCAGGAGGGCACAGTTCACATTCCATAGACGGGAGCAAGAAAAGAAGCAAGAAGGTAACAGGTATTTATGGAGCCTGACGTTGGTGTCAGCTACTCAAGGATTTCACATGATTTTCTTGCAAATAGTATTATTGTACTAATTCTACAAATATAGAAATGGAGGATCAGAGAGAGCAAGTGACCAGACAAAGCTCACGCAGCTGGCAAGTCAGGATTGGTACTAAAGTCTTCTTTGATCCATATCACACGATCCAAAATGCAGGGTAAGGGCAATGTATGCATTAATTGGCCTGTGGTTTTCCTTAGGAAAGAGTTTCCTTTTCTCCAAATCTTGCCCTAGATTTAACAATCTTCATCTTCATCTTGGTGAACCCCTTGGGAGCTCTTTGGGTCCTCTAGATGCTCCTTGATTGGACCCAGGCAATTCCACTGGATAAGAGTGGAGGGAGAGAGGGAAGGAGGGGAAGAGAGACTTTCTATGAGTGTCTCATCAGCTATGTATTCCTGATTTCATTTGATCCTCATGGTAGTCACACTGGCATGGAAACAACTGTCCCATTTTACAGAAGAGTTAACCGTGGATGGAGAGGATTATCGGGCCACGGTCTCCCAGCAACTAAGAGCTGGACCTCCAACACCTGTCCTGTGTCCCCCACCCCACACGGCCTCAACACCGTGAAGGCAGCTCCAGTTTCTAGAGAACTGATAGGGATGCAGCGCTCAGAAGGGTGATCAGGGAGCTGGTTCATCCGGCCTCTCTCAACAGTGACAGCCTCTCCTAAGCAGAGACGCAGAAAGGGAAAATGAGAGCACACCTGTCTCAGTGGGGCCATCAAACTGCCGGGGGAGAAGCTATTAGATATATGAGGAATTTTTTAGGCGATTCTACTGGGGAAAAGGAAAAAAGTGCTTACCGCTTTCTTTTTTTTTTTTTCCTGTTCTCCCCACTGAGTGTTCATATAAACCTGGGCGATGGAGAGGAGAGGAGGCAGCGTCTGAAAGCCCGTCGGTCTCCCTCTCCCTAGGGAGACAGGGAGTGATTTGATTCTGCCCGCTAACGTTGTTCGAGCCCGACTTCATCTCCCCCAGTCCTCATCAGAGCTGCTAATAGGCCCTTCAGAGCTCATAAAGAGATGACCAAATCTGGGGCTGGGGGACTCCAGCTCATTTATCTTCTGCAGGCCCGATCAGATCTGATTTTCTACGCTGACGGCTGGATGCTCAAGTGTGGTCCAGCCCGCATCTCAGACATCTGCTCAGCCTGGCTAGGCGTGAGGACCCCAAGGAGGGGCTGGGGCCCATTGACCCACTGGGGTCTCACTGTTCTGACATGGCAGACAGACAGTTCCCTGCCAGCCGTATCGATCTGTGGACGAGAAAATAAAAGTATTTAGGCTCGGGAAGGAGCGATGAAGCCCACTAATGGGAGTGTCAGTTACCACCTTGGGTCCCCTGCATGCTGCAGTGCCTTCTGTGAGTATGTGGCTGTGTACATCTGCACGATCCCCGGGCCTCTTGTTATGTCTATGTCAATCAATTTGTAAGCTTCGGCCTGGGGAGGATGTCAAACAAATGTGGAGTCACAGCTACACATAGATACCACTCCCCCCGCCCCCACCATGAATACATTTACCAAATCTGTATTAGTACCTATTAAAGACTAATAACATTCTGCAGCCTTGCAAGCCAATTATTTTTAGCTGAAAGTTGGGTTCATCTTTCCCATGAATATCTCTTATTTCTGTAATTAGAAGAGGCTGTTTGCACACACACCAAAAAAAAAAAAAAAATAATTGGAGGATTCCCATCAGGTATATTTAACCCATATGTTCTTCAGTTAAATGAAACAGTGAATGTGATGATAATAATAATTACCATCATTTGAGTGCTTCTGAAGTTCACCAGGTGCACAGCCGTCACTGGCTTCTCATAGAAATGCTACAAGGCACGCACCCTTAATGGGACCACGTTGCAGATGAGAAAACTGGGGATTAGGGGGTGTTCTGGCTAGCTGTCACTGTGTAACAAACTGTCACACAATAGCATAAAGCAACATCCATTTTAGTTGACTCATAGATTTTATGGATCAGAAATTTGGAAAGGGCAGAGCAGGACAGTATTCCCCTGCTCGATGAAGTCTGGGTCCTCTCCTGGGGTTTCACGAGTGGCTGGAGTAACCCGAACAACGAGGGTTGGGATAGTTGAGCTGGGGAAGCCACTTTTAAGATGGTTTCTCCACTTCCATACTTGGTGCCTCGATTGAGCCGGCCAAAGACTAGGCTCAGCTAGAAATGTAGACTGTAGCATCTGCCACGGCCATACCAACACGGTGTTCTCTGGCTAGTCAGCCTTCTTATATGGTGGCCCAGGACTCCAAGAGTGAGTGCTCCTAGAGTCCAGGCAGAAGTTGCCTGGACTATTATGATCTATCCTTGGAACAGTGACATTGGTCACCTCTACTAAACTCTATAGGTCTAAGCAGTCCCAAGTCCATATAGACTTGAAGGAAAGGGACACAGTCTTCAATTGTCAATGGGGAAAGAGTCAAAGAACTGGGTAGTGTGTTTTAAAACTATCCCAAAGAGGTTAACTGACCTTCTCTGAGATTTCACAGTGTGGAAGAGACAGCCCAGGGATATGAAGCCAGGTAACTCTTGCCTGGAAAATCCCGAGGATGGAGGTGCCTGGTAGGCTGCAGTCCATGGGGTCGCTAAGAGTCAGACATGACTGAGCGACTTCACTTTCACTTTTCACTTTCATGCATTGGAGAAGGAAATGGCAACCCACTCCAGCTCTCTTGCTTGGAGAATCCCAGGGATGGGGAAGCCTGGTGGGCTGCTGTCTATGGGCTCGCACAGAGTTGAACACGACTGAAGCGACTTAGCAGCAGCAGCAGCAGTAATCTGACCCCTTCTCTCTTAGTGGCCATATGGTACTTCAAGCATTGACGGATATGCAACAGATGCTAAGTTTACGTGCATAACTTATTGATCTGTAGGACAGACCAAGAAATGGACAAGGAGCATTTTTTAGGGAGTAGGTAAGAGTGGTGACAATCTGGAATCAGGTTGTGAAAGGGAAGTTTCAGAAGTGTTTGCTGTCAGGAGCAAACACTCCTGACAATCCAAATAAAAACCATGATACCTTCAGACTACAGAGAAATTGAAGAGTTTTTCTTGAGCTTAGTTTTTGCATTTACACTATGGAAAAGCCCCTGCCCTTATAGTTGAAAAGATCCATGGTGGTCAGGAACCAGAGAGTTGACTCAGAGTTTGCAGCTTTCTTTCCACGAACACTGGGAGAAGCCAGAAGACATCAGGCTGAAGTTTGCCAAGAACTTATATGATTCTTCAGAGCCTGTGCTTGTAAGTGCTCAGTCCGGATCCAGCCTCAGGGCTTCTCAAAGGAATAAAGACTGTACATCCAGGATGGCTGGGCTGGGCTGGGAGTTTGCAGGATTTGCAACCTGCTTGCAAAATTGAGGAGTCTTTGGTGACGACCCCTCCTGTTTCTCTTTAAGGGAGATAAAGTTATAAGGAGTGATTTCTGAGGGTCCAAAATGGGCAAGAGGTCATGGGAGTGTCCAGTTGAGGCTCTGAATCCAAGTTTTGGACAAAGTGTCCTGGCTTCACCTTTGAATGACATCTGGACCAAAGAACCAGCAACTGGCCAGGCATGTTCTGGCTGCCAGGGCAGGGCAAGGAAGCTTCTTGCCTTACCTGAAGAGACAGGTTTATTCTCAGCTGGCCTCCCTGGAGGGTGGAGGGTTGTGCCAGGGAGGAACACCCTGGTGGTCTGCCTCTGGAGGTGCTGAGCTCACAACACATGGAGGTAGCCTGGCTGATGATACATGTGGGCAAGACTGTGCTTTGTGGACAGACCCTGGCCGGTTATTCACTCTGATGATTGGTGTCAGTGTTTGGGTGGCTTGAAGTGAGGTCTCTCCCACTGAGAGGAGGTTCAGGCTTCTCCGGGAACGCTGATAGCCGAGCCATTTAACTCTGAGGGTTTCCAAATGCTGAGGGTTTGTCTTGGGGTGGGTACTCCCTGAAGCAGATCCCCAAGGCCAAGATTCCAGTACAAGTAGATTATTTGGGAGGTCCAACACAGACAAGGAAATGGGGAAATGAGACAAGGCAGTAAGGAAGAGTGTGATATCAAGTGAGTTATAGTGGGGGATTGGAGCTGACTCCTGTGGGGAATGTCTGGAGCTCTGTGTAATACAAGCACTTAGAGAATCATCCCATCTGAGGAGTCAGGGAGCTGGGGTATTTATACACCAGAGGTCAAGGGTCATTAGCTGAAAGAAACCTATTGCTGAGCTTGTAATTTTTTATAACGTTTCTAGAAAACAACCAAACAAAAATTCAGACTTACACACCAAGTCTCTGATAAGCAGAGAACCTTCTTCCTGGAAAAAGCACATATGTACTTCTAAAAAAATTTGGTGTACAATCTCAGGTGACTGTTGGATTCCTGAAGACCTTCCATGGACCCCCCCCATCCCCCTACATGAAATTTCAGGTAATAGTAACAAGTATCTAGCCATCTGGGCTGGGCCACCCTCCAGCCTCCTTCTTTCGCTGCCTCAGATTCTGACCATCTTTTTTGGAGGGTCATATGGCTCTGGAGCCAAGATTTTAAAATCTATAAGCAGGAAACTTATAGTGACTGTCCATATTCTAGAAATCTGTACCTTGAAGAGTGGATGACGGTAGCCCTTTTTCAGGCAGGTTTATGGACTTGAGTCTGAGTGAACTCCGGGAGTTGGTGATGGACAGGGATGCCTGGCGTGCTGCGATTCATGGGGTTGCAAAGAGTTGGACACGACTGAGCAACTGAACTAACTG
Organism: Cephalophus harveyi; assembly: GCA_006410635.1. Lineage (NCBI taxonomy): Eukaryota > Metazoa > Chordata > Mammalia > Artiodactyla > Bovidae > Cephalophus > Cephalophus harveyi. The sequence goes on along the minus strand of SJYT01063210.1, from coordinate 135,405 downwards.
ACTGACTGATACATAATCAATCTCTAGCCTAAGTTCTCCAGGGATGAGAAATCCAAGCATCTCCTCCAGGGGTCCCTGCAGTGTCCTGCCATGATTAAAATGCAGTCCAATCCTGTTCCCATTTGTTCAGTCTCCTGAGACAGGGATGGACAGTCAAAGTGAAGCCTTGAAGGAATATGGAAATATGAACACAGGCTATTAGGGTAGAGGTATTCTGGGTCGTTCTTTTATAATTTTGAGTTTTCTGTTTTTCTGATATAATACTGCTTGAATAATATGTTTTAAAAAGAACCCCAATGAGATCAGAGTTTAGAAATCATCTCTATTTTCAGGTTGAACAAACAAAAGAAAATGAACTATCCCAACACAATCAGTAAGGCTTTTATTGTTCACCAGTAGACTAATTTTGTTCTCTGTTTCTAAATTTTTTTTATAGTATCTCCTTCCCATGTGTCTTTCAAATGCAAAAGGCAACACCACACGTTCCAAGACATATATGATATCCTCACCTTATGCTTTAACCACCAGAACCTCTTGTCCTTCCTCTTTTGCGAGGCCTTTAATGACTCTGTGCCTTGCAAATGCTGTTCCCGCTGCCTCTAATGCCGTCCCACTATGTCTTCCTGGGAAATTTGTACTTTTCTATTTTAGGTCCAGTAGCGAGGTTGTCTCTTTAGCCTTGCTGAATCCATAGACAGAGGTGCTCCTTCTGTTTTCTCTACTCCAGTCTCCTTTTGCCCAGCCTCTGTCTTACTATGGGTCATATTTTATTTTTAATTATTTGTTTCCACGTTTGTCTCTCTCTCTGGATCCTTGAGGGGAGGGATGGAGATTTATTTATAACTTAATTGCAAAACCCAGCTAAAACCTGGCATGGAGTCCAAGCCCAATAAGTGCATGCCATAATCTTGTGGTGCTAATGCAGAAGCGCCTGAGACCCTTACTAGCAGCTGCAGCACTGTGTTGATATTATAAGGAAATATTGTGACTTGTGGAGTGGAGCCCTTTCTCAGCCTACCGTCGTGTCTACTATCTACTGTCACAGGCCACTTCTTTCTACCCACCTGTGTGCTTTTGATGTCCAAGGCTAAGACTGCCAATCATAGACCTTTGGTTCCAAACCCTATCCTCATCTCTGTTCCTTTCCTCTCCACCGTCCAGAAATGAAAGAAAAGGGGACTTCCCTGGTGGGCCAGTGGTGAAGACTCTGGAGTTCCAAGGCAGGGGGTGCAGGCTCCATCCCTGGTCAGGGAACTAAGAGCCCACATGCCATATGGCCAAAAGAAAAAGAAAGAAAGAAAAGGCCTTCAGTCTCAATTTTCCTGTTCATAATTAGGTATATTTGTTGAGTGCTTACACTCGGACACTGTACTAACTGCTTTCATCAATTAACTCATTTTATTTTCATAAAAGCTCTATTCACATAGCCTCTCACATATTTGAATACTTCAGAAATACCAATCAAGTAGATGGTGTGGTCAAGATTCAAGGCAGGGAAAGAAGGAGGCTGGACAGTGGTACAGCCCAATTGCTAGATAAATGTCACCCTATATTTAATTTGCCTAGAAGTAGTCACGTGATCACATCTAAGGACAGGCAGGCTGGAAAGTACATTTCCTGGGTGACCCAGAAGAGGGATATAGAAAAGGATTTGGGAGCCCCTATATATAGCGCCATTTCTGACATTTCAGCAGAGACTATAAAGAGGAGATGGAAGAGTTTTCAAGCGAGAAAGAATCCCACATGGAAAGACTATAAGCTGGGGATAAAAAGTTGGCCTCTTGATGACTAAAAGGATGTCATTATGTCTGGCACATAATAAGCAAGGAAGAAAAAGCTATGAGACAAATTAGGAGAGTTTGGCAGGAGCCAGGTCATTTAGGATTTTCTTCTGAGAGCTATAAGAAACCACCAAAATGTTTTAAGCCAGGGACTGTCACGACCATTTTCAGAAGCTCACCCTAACTGAAGCTTGGAGAAGTGTCTGTAGGGGAAAAATAGGAGCAGGGAGACAACTCAAGAGGTTGTTATTGAAGGTCAGGAAGGAGATGATGGTGGCTCAGAATGGGTGATAGGGTCAGCGATTGTATTCCCACTTTGTAAATCACAGAAATAACGAAGTGTATGCTGCAACCTAAAATTTGCTCCTTACAGTTCAAATATTCATTCCTCTCATGCTTGTTTATTGTGTTGTTCTGTGTATAATATCATATTGGTCTGTGTCTGTTTTCTAAGCACAAGTATCTATTACTAAGCTTTTGACCAAGGGACATTCAATGTAAATGCTAAGGAAGTAAAGAGAAGGAAGAAGGGACACTGGGCTGGGATTAAACCAAGGAGCAATTCACAAAGAGTGCGGAGATTCTGGCAGGGCTCTGGTGGATGGAGAAGCCATAGGGATCATAGCAAGAATGAGGACTCCAGAGACAGTGCTCCGGTTTTTTGCCTTGGAAGCAGCCTTATATGAGTTACTTTAGACTCCCTGGACTTTGTAGAAAGGTTTTGAAATGCTAATGAAAAGGATGCAGGCTTTTAAATCTAATAGAAATGGGTCTAAATTTCGACAAGTTGTGTGACCTGGGGGAAGATGTCTCCCAGCTTCAATTCCTCATTTATAAAACACCAATTGTATCAGTCAGCTTGGCTGAATTAACAAGCATCACCAAGATCTCATTGACTTAAAACAAACTTCCATTTGTCACTAAGTTGTAGGTCCCCTGCTATGCCTCTGCTCAGTGTGCTTTCTTATCCCAGGACCCAGGCTGTGACCTATTCCTGGAGCAGAAGGAGAGAGCAAGAGAGAGAGCAGAAACTTTTTCTGAGAGCTTCATAGGGCAAAGAGCTCATCTGTTTTCATCCAGTCGGTCCAAGATAATCGTGTGTGCTTGCTAAATCACTTTAGTCATGTCCCACTCTTTGCAACCCCATGGACTGTAGCCTGCCAGGCTCCTCTCTTCATGGAGTTCTCTAGGCAAGAATACTGGAGGGGGTTGCCATTTCCAACCCAGGGATCAAACCTTTGTCTCTTGCGGCTCCTGCTTTGCAGGCAGATTCTTTACTGATGAGCCACCGGGGAATCCTGAAGACAGTCACATCACTCAATCTGTTATTAGGATAGGAAAATGTATTCTGTCTACAAAGACGCACAATGGGTCACATGACAATGGGACAGACTGTATAATTGGGAATATTATTATAATATAACCTGCCACATCTACCTGCAGAATCACGGCAGGAATTAAGTAAACGAAACACAAAGCACCTAACAGTGTCTGACACAGTAGACACTCGGCAAAGGCCCATTCTTATGAACTAGCCCAACTTTAACATATATTTGCAAACACAGAATTAAAATGTGATTCTCTTTGCCTTCTACCCTCCTCTTGCCTCTCAATAACTCCTTCCTTACACACTTAGGAGCATAAAAATTACCTTGTGCAAAATACAGTTTTCAGTGGCAGGTAGACTTTGGTTTGAAACTCAGGTGTGTTGGACACTCTTGTGTGACTGGCTGAGATCAGTTGTTCTCTCTGAGCCCCAGTCTGCTCATCGGTAAAATGGGGAGAAGAGGCTGTCCCATTGGATTGATGTAAAGGTTAAATTTTGCCCAAGGAACTCAGAGCATTCTCTTTCATCAGTAGATTGCCCCTGGTTTCTGGTAAGTTCTTAGAATTAAGTGTCTTCTATTTCAGTGTGAGGCAAGAAAAGCTTATCTTCCTGCCAGATGCTTAGAGAAGGTAAACCTCGGTCTTTCTCCAGTCGTTATTGCCATTCCCTTGACTTGAAGAAGACTTGGGACTCTTCCCTGACTGTTCAGTTCAATTCAGCTCAGTCGCTCAGTCGTGTCCGACTCTTTGCGACCCCATGAATCGCAGCACGCCAGGCCTCCCTGTTCACCACCATCTCTCGGAGTTCACTCAGACTCACATCCATCGAGTCCGTGATGCCATCCAGCCATCTCATCCTCGGTCGTCCCCTTCTCCTCCTGCCCCCAATCCCTCCCAGCATCAGAGTCTTTTCCAGTGAGTCAACTCTTCGCATGAGGTGGCCAAAGTACTGGAGTTTCAGCCTCAGCATCATTCCTTCCAAAGAAATCCCAGGGCTGATCTCCTTCAGAATGGACTGGTTGGATCTCCTTGCAGTCCAAGGGACTCTCAAGAGTCTTCTCCACAGCTCAAAAGCATCAATTCTTTGGCGCTCAGCCTTCTTCACAGTCCAACTCTCACATCCATACATGACCACAGGAAAAACCATAGCCTTGACTAGACGGACTTTAGTCGGCAAAGTAATGTCTCTGCTTTTGAAAATGCTATCTAGGTTGGACATAACTTTTCTTCCAAGGAGTAAGCGTCTTCTAATTTCATGGCTGCAGTCACCATCAGCAGTGATTTTGGAGCCCAAAAAAATAAAGTCTGACACTGTTTCCACTGTTTCCCCATCTATTTCCCATGAATAGAATGGACAGGTTGGATCTCCTTGCAGTCCAAGGGACTCTCAAGAGTCTTCTCCAACACCACAGTTCAAAAGCATCAATTCTTCGGTGCTCAGCCTTCTTCACAGTCCAACTCTCACATCCATACATGACCACAGGAAAAACCATAGCCTTGACTAGACGGACCTTAGTTGGCAAAGTAATATCTCTGCTTTTGAAAATACTATCTAGGTTGGATATAACTTTTCTTCCAAGGAGTAAGTGTCTTCTAATTTCATGGCTGCAGTCACCATCTGCAGTGATTTTGGAGCCCAAAAAAATAAAGTCTGACACTGTTTCCACTGTTTCCCAGATTACACTCTTAAAAATAAATTTTCCAATATAACAACAACTGTAAAAGTTTCTAACAGGATGAAGTTTGATATTGAAGGACCAACAAAACCTAGCACTTAGTAAACCCTGTGTTATTCCATTGTCAGATTTTTGCCAACATTTTTCCTTCTACCTAGAAATTCCTAAAATTTATAGCTTATCAGTATTTCAAGACCAATTTAGGCTACAACTGCTCTTTGAAGTTTTCTCAAACATTCAGAATGACATCATTAATGATAAATAATAAAAGCAATAATAATATATAATATTTAGGGAATAGGCCTATACTCCAGATAGCACTATGATCATTGCCTTTACACATCTCCTTTAATCTCTGTATGAACTTTTTATCTACTATAACAAATTGCCACACATTTCCTATCTTATAAACAATAGAAATTTATCCTTGACAGTTCTATAGTTTAGAAGTCTAATGGGTATCATTGACTAAAGCCCAAGGTATGGACAGGGTTGAATTCCTTTGTATTAGCTCTTGGTAGACTATTCCTTGCCTTCTCCAGCTTCTAGAGGAACTATTGTATCACCCTAGCTGTCTTAAGAGTATATGGGTTCTAGGAGAGCTCTAGATTCAAAAATCCTGCGTTTGAATTCTAAGACTTCTATAAATTCTTTGTGGCCTTGAGAAGTTATGTTTACTAATTCTGTGCTTCAGTTTCCTTTTCTTTAAAATAGGGAAAATAGTGGTCCTTAACTCATGGGACAATTATGAAGATTAAATGACTTAATCCCTGCAAGGACTTGAAGCAATAGAAGGTACATGTCATTTCCTATGAAGAATCCTTGCCAAAAGTTATCTAACTGGAATCCAATCATGTGAAAAGGATCCAGACAAATCCAGAATGAGGAACCTTCTGCAGGCCAATTGACCTGAAATCTTCAGTAAAGCAGTCAGTGTTATGAGAAACAAAGACAAGGCTATCGCTCTAGATAGTAGAGACTAAGAGAGACAAAACAATATTGTTAACATGTAAACTTTCATGGGATCCTGGATCTGCATGGGGGGAAGCTTTGATAGACATTTTGGAGACAATTAGAGAAAATTTTCATGTGAACTATGTATTGATTACAGGGAATTATTGTTAATTTTTTACAGGTGAAAATGGTGAAATTTTTTTAATCGCTACTGTACCAGATTGCCCAAAACTTGGTTAAAAATAATACATATTCTTTATCTTAAAGAGTTGTAGGTTAGAAGTCCCACATGGGTCTAGCTGAACTAAAATTGAAGTGTTGACAGAACTACGTTCCTTTCTGGAGGCTCTTTGGTGAAATTTTTTTAATCGCTACTGTACCAGATTGCCCAAAACTTGGTTAAAAATAATACATATTCTTTATCTTAAAGAGTTGTAGGTTAGAAGTCCCACATGGGTCTAGCTGAACTAAAATTGAAGTGTTGACAGAACTACGTTCCTTTCTGGAGGCTCTTTGAGCCTTTAGAGGTCACCAGCATTCAATGGCTGGGGAGCTGTCTTCTTCCATCTCCTAAGTTAGCAAATATTGCATCGCTCTAACTGTTGATTTTGTAATCACACCTGTCTCGGACCACAACAGGAAAGGCTTTATACCTTTAAGGATCCATGTAATTAGACTGAGCCCACTCAGGTTAACCAGAATAACTCCCCATCCCAAGGTCTTTAATTTAATCACATCTGCAAAGTCTCTTTTTCACTGTTAGGTAATTATTTATAAATTCTAACAGTAGAACTTTGGAATGGTGGAGTAGGAGGGAAGCATGATTTTGCCTAGCTCAATGGTATTGTGTTATTTAGGAAATTCTTTTTATATTTAGGAGAAACATAGTTAACTAGGAATAAATCTGCAGTTTAAATATATATATATGTATGTATATATTAAAAATATATATGCATATGCACAACCATAAACACACAGGTAACCAAATATAGCAAAATGTTAACAACAGCCAAATCTAGATGGAGGGTTTATGGTTGTTTTTGTTCTGTTCTTTCACCTATTTTGTAGGTTTACAGTTTTTCAAAAGGTAAAAGAGAGGTGTTATCGAATACCTTCAAGTCCCCTGACAATCCAGGACACATCTGATTTAGAGATGATTTTAGAAAAAGGAAAGTGGGACAATTTTAAAATGGAATATCTCAATAAAAAAAAATCTATAGTAAGAGCCAATTAGAATAATAAAACAGTAATTAGTTAAAAAGATGTTACTCATATTTCTTGGAAAAGGGAGGTGTTCACTCGTTTGTAGGTGACATAGAGACCTTGTTGGGTCTGTTTAAATAAAATTATGAAGTGACCTTATTTTGTTTCGGTGTGGTCTTGTCTGATGTTGATGTTCTATAAGAATGTCTAATATTCAACAGGACAGCATAGTCTAGCTGTAAGCACCAGGCCAGTTTCTGACAACAGTAAGTCCCACCTGTCAGTGTCAGAACAGTTTTAGGCTGCCTAGGACTGCTTTTCTCTTCCATTTTTTTTTTTTAAATCAAGGCTCAAAGCATAGTAAGAAGTGAGTTACTTTTCATTCCAATGGTAAATTTGCAAAATATAGTCCTTAAAAGTGGTAACTAAATGTAGGGCAAATATTTCAAGGAAAGCGAATATTACTCATACAAATTCATTCATTTGATAAATATATTGAGTATTGAGTGTTGAAAGAACTCTCAGTAGCCTGAAGGGGAATAAGTATGTAGTTGCATATGAGACAGTGATTGTCTCTTAAAAAAACATATATTTTGGTCATATATATATAATAAATATTTCTTCTAACTTAGACCATTTATTATAAATAAGGAAAAACTATTGGTGTATTTGTTAACTAAATTCTTGTTTAGAGCTGAATTCTAAATAATTATATGTAGTAACTTTAAGAATATTGTCAGAGAATCCTTATGGAATTATTTAGTCTACTATGTTTGTGACTATGTTTGTGAAACTCAAATATTTACCTCCCACAGAGTTTATCAAGGCTGCTATACACTGAGTTGTCAGTAGAAATAAATACATGACTGAATTTAACCAAAGAAATCAGTGTTAAATAATATATGACAAATAGCTGCTCGCCACAAGAATCACCCTGCATGTAGTCTCTAGCAGTGCTCTGCATTCACACTGATATGATAGATGTATGATATAAAACCAGAGCTGTGTCATATAGTCTTGGGTATTCTTGTATAAAATAAAGATTTCTTCATAATTTTTTTTTCCATTAAGTCACAGCAAAATGTGATGGTAGGAACCACTGTTATTTTTGGTATTGTCATCAGCCTTTTATAGTCAATAAATGCAATCCTCTAAAAGGAAACACAGGGGAAACCAGCCCACTTTAAAGGTGTTGTCACCAAAAGTACTTGATATGCAGAAAGAGAGCTCTTTAAGTCATGTATCTACCCTGTGGGGGTATATTTGAATGAGTACAGTTTCTATGAGCTTAAAAACTCCACGTTATCCAAAATGAATGAAGCAGTTCCTCTTTTTGTTTTATGGACTCTCAGACTTCCAGCTGGATTGGGAGGAAATTAAACTATTTGAGACTTACCTTAACTTAGCTCTCATGTCTTTTGTTCATTTTCTTTTTGAGTTTAGTTTTCTGTTATGGAGCCTGGTGGGCTGCAGTCCATGGGGTCGCGAAGAGTCTGACACGACTGAGCGACTTCACTTTCACTTTTCACTTTCATGCATTGGAGAAGGAAATGGCAGCCCACTCCAGTGTTCTTGCCTGGAGAATCCCAGGGAGCCTTTTGGGCTGCTGTCTATGGGGTCACACAGAGCCGGACACGACTGAAGTGGCTTAGCAGCAGCAGTAGCATGGGGTTTTGAAAGTTCCTTGTTATTCTAGATCCTGTTTTTCAGTCATTATGTCTTAGTACTTTTTCAGCCCTGCCCTCTCTTCTACTTTCCTTCCAAGACTCCTGGAATGATAGAAATGTTAGATCTTTTGTTATTATCCCACAAGTTCCCAAGGTGATGTTGATGGCGGGGTGGGGGTGGCGGTGTATTTTTTAAAAATTTTATGTTGAAGTATGGGCTTCCCTGGTGGATCAGTAGTAAAGAATCCGCCTGCTAATGCAGGAGACACAGGTTCAGTCCCTGAGTTGGGATGATCCACTGGAGAAAGAAATGGCAACCCACTCCAGAATTCTTGCCTGGGAAATTCCTTGGACAGAGGAGCCTGGTGGGCTAGTTCATGGGATCACAAAACAGTTGAACACAACTTTGGCAATTGAACAACAAATTGAAGTACAGTTGATTTAGTGTTGTGTTTCTGCTGTCCAATAGAGTGAGTCAGTTATACATATACATACATCCACTCTTTTTAGATTCTATTCCCATGAAGGTCATTACATAGCATTGAATGGGGTTCCCTGGGCTGTCCACTGGGTTCTTATTATCTATTCTATATATAGCAATATGTATATGTCAGACTCAATCTCATAATTTATCCCTCCTGCTTCCCCCACCTTTTTCCCCTGGTAACCACAGATGCTTTCTACATCTGTGACTCAACTTCTGTTTCACAAGTAGGCTCATTTGTACCATATATTTATGTGCCACATCTTCTTTATCCATTCCTCTGTTGATGAACATTTTGGTTGGTTCCATGTTTTGGCTATTGTAAGTAGTGCTACAGTGAATATTGGGTGCATGTATCCTTTCGATTTATGGTTTTCTCTGGATATATGCCCAGGATTGGGATTGCTGGATCATATGGGGTCTATTTTCTTTCTGTTTTTCCAATAGCTAATATATATCATTCCATCTTAGACATCATTGATTCTTTCCTCAATCCTCTCTCTTCTGCTGTTGAGTTTTCTTTATGGCAGTTACTGCATGCCATAAAATTTCCATTTGGTTCTTTTTTCCTTTTATTTCTTTGCTGAGACTTTCTTATCTGAAACTGTCCATTTCTTCATTTGTTTCCAACATTTTTATAATACTGGTTGAAGCATTTTAAAATTCCTTCTTTAAAATCTTACATATTTCTAATGTGTCATTTTGGTGTTTATATTTATTTTCTTTTTAAATTCAAATTGTGATTTTCCTATTTATCAATATGAGATGTGATGTTAAAAAACTTAAAACCGGTACATATAAGGTATTAAGTTTATGAGACTCTGGATTTCACACAAATCTCTGCCAAGAAGTTGTCTTTCTCTGGTACTGCTGGAGCAGGGGAAGAAAGAGATGCCCTCCTGTAACTGCCAAATAGATGTCCAATTTCCTACTCAGCTTCCAGGGAGACTGGGGAGTGTCTTTTCCTGCTGGGTAGGGGTGAAATTCCAGTTCCCCTCTAGATCTCTGCTGACACGACCCTGCCTAGGAATGCTTCCTGTCTACAGAGTGTGAGTGGGCATCCTGGCCTCCAGTGATATCAGGGCAGAAGGAGTGACCTCATTATCCCTGGGTTTTGGGGAAATTCCTAATTCTTCACCAATCCTCACCTGCCATTCACCTTGGTAGGGAGGAGAAGGGATGCCTAGCGAAGGCAGGTAGTGGTGGGAGGCCCTCCTCCCCATGGTCTCCATGGATACTGTGGGAAAGGAATTCTTTATTGCTCAGTGGAGATGAAGTCTTAGCTTCCAGCTTGGTCTTCTCTGGTTCCATTCCAGAAGTGGGTTGCTGAAATTTGTTACAGCCTAGAGACAACTTTCTTCAACCTTTGCTGGGGTCAGAGTCCAAGTTGGAGCCATAGTTTTTTTCTCTGATGTCTGGCTAGAGTAGTTATTTATTGTTAAAATATTTCTCTGTGGCTAAGCTGCCCATTTCCTGATCTTTGGGCTGGAGAGCACAAGCTTTTGTTGGAGTTATTTTTGTCTGCCCC
>SJYT01063210.1:85203-120587 GCA_006410635.1 Cephalophus harveyi | reverse complement strand
TAAAACATATATATGTATATATTTTATATACATATAAAAATATATAGTATATATATTTTATATATTAAATTTAATTAAGCTAAATTAAATCTTTGAGCTATGTTTGTGTATGTAGAATAAAAGAGGTTTTGAGGCACCAGAAAACTCCATTATAGGTGGCAAGAAGGAGTCTTCATCAAATATAGTACTATATTTTAGCAAAAAAAATTCTAGAACACAAAGATACCATGACTATAGTTACAGGAATAAATTTGGGGCAGTAATAGATGTTTATAATAAAAGAATTGAATGTTGCTTTTGAATTTTTCCCAAGCTCTTTCAAAGATTTATATAAACCAGCCAAAAGCTTGATGTTTGTCAACAACTCTATATTGTAAGAAATTTAGCAGTAGTATACAGAGCTCATCTATTATAAGCTATCTGGAGGAATGTGTTCTTTTTTATTATGTTTAATACAAATAGTGAAATTAACTGAATGATTCAAATGCCTGGATTCACAGGACTAGTCATTTTTTAAATTACCATCACTCTCTTTTTAGGTCATAAAAGTATATTGAATTACATCAACTAGAGTCATGCAAGAGACGTGTACCCAGTCTGAATCTGTAAGCAGATATGAGCTAATTGGCCTAACTGGCTTATCCCAGTGTTATTTAAAAGGTATGGAGACTTTCTAAAATAAACCTACTAAAGAAGGTAGGATAATGTTATATTTTGAACATATATATTTAAATCTCAGGGAGTAAAGCAATTATTTAGGTTTATCTGGACATTGATTATTGCTACTTGAAATCTAGACTAGTATTTAATCTGCAAATGTCAAGGTCCACTGGTGTGGATAAATATATATATATATATATATATATGTGATAAATAATTTCTGCATTTAAGAAATTTATGATACTATGGAAAGTATAAGACATGTTCACATGATATATAATTTATGGAAGACACTGCAATTACCAGGCAGTTAGGGCATGAGATAAATATCTCTAACCTAAGATGGGCAAATAAAGTTGTTCACAGTAAATGCATGTTGACATACAAGGATATGTCACAGCTGAATATGATAAGGAAAAGGGTGGTATCAGCAAAGGATCAAGCAAGGGCTCTACGTGTTTGGAATTGGCAAGTTGATATATTTCCCAGGATATTTGAATATATGTGAAAAAGCAGTAAGAGTGAGATTGGGTTTTCTTGTGGAGGATATTAAATGCCAGACTGAGAAGTATGGATCTCAAACAGTGTATTAATATTTTCATTTGGGTTCTGAGACACTACATCCATAAATCAAAACATAAACTTAAGACCTGGATCAGTTAAAAAGTGATGAACTTGTTTAGCTGAAAACAGCAGTTGTTCATTACATGCCTCTTTTCTTTGACCTGAGAAGAGATTTTTGCAAAAGCAAATACGTAAAAAATTTAAACAGTTGGCTAAAGTGATATGAACATCTTTATCAGTCTTAATGAATTAATGTCTCTGAAAGAGGATTTCTCACTGTTAAAACATCCCCTGTGATGATGATTCTTCAGTGCTACCCAACAGTATATATAAACAGGCCTTTGTGGTTTTCCTGCCCAGCACCCTTTCCTTTGACTTCACTCCTGTTGTCCATTCTCCATTGTAGGGGATTTGCCAGTGAAAGCGCCCTGACCTTCTCTAACGTTGAGAGAGACACATGACCCAAAGGAATCAGATTCCCTGTCCTTGGAACTGAAATCTTGGCAGAGTGCCACCAACTCTGGAACTCTGAGGCAAAATACCTCAATTTGTAGCACCCTAAAAAGGTAGTCCATTAGTTTCTGTTACCTAGCCTCTAGGAGCTGTTCTACTTCCTGGGCACTAGGACACTGGCTTTTTAGTTTTCTCATAATATGCTTCCAAGAAATTCATTTTTTGCCTTTTCCCACAGAGTTTTTGTGGCTTGCAACTCATGACATTGACTGGTAGCAGGCAATTTCTCATAATAGTTAGGGGATTTCAGCGTGACATGCTATTGTTGATGGGTTATGCTTTGGACCCATTAATGTCTTGTAGGTAAGGTAACAATGTAATTCATGATCTTAATCTGGAACACTTCTGAAAGTCAGAGAGGGCATCATTAAAAATTAGCTATAACCACAGTAAAGACCAAGACATAGGTCTTACTCTTACTTTTAGTATATCTTGTGTAAAAAAAAAAAAACTTTAGATAATAAGCTCTGGTTTGTATTTAGGTGTCTTTGTTTTAAAAAGTAAGAAAGAATGGGCTTGTCATTGAACAATCATGTCTTTCTACAAAATTTTGAGTGTGCCACTCCTAAGATTCCAGAGTGGTGGTTTGGTATCTTGGGAATTTATCTGACCTTATAGTTCAAGTCTTCTGGATTAAAACATTATTGCTAAGGTTGTTACGGTATGAAGTAATAGAGGTGCAACAAACAAAACCACCAACAAAGACAAAAAGGTATGGCTGATGCTCTCCAAAACATATTGGCTGTATGAGACAGCCCACACTCAGCCCATGTTCTTTTGAATATGTTGCATTCTATATAGGTCAGTAGTACTCTTTGTTTTTTAAGGAACAGAAAAGTTGAAAAAGTCCTTTTAATAGTAAAATTCTTTTAACCATGCCTACCATATATATACATACAAATATACAAATATATATAATATATACACATTCATATGTGTATGCTGCTGCTGCTAAGTCGCTTCAGTCGTGTCCGACTCTATGCGACCCCAGAGACGGCAGCCCACCAGGCTTCCCCGTCCCTGGGATTCTCCAGACAAGAACACTGGAGTGGGTTGCCATTTCCTTCTCCAATGCATGGAAGTGAAAAGTGAAAGTGAAGTCGCTCAGTCGTGTCCGACTCTTCGCGACCCCATGGACTGCAGCCTACCAGGCTCCTCCATCCATGGGATTTCCCAGGCAAGAGTACTGGAGTGGGGTGCCATTGCCTTCTCCCTCATATGTGTATACATATACATAAATACTGATCATAATTTTCACCTACTGAATTACCCAGTTTACACAGATGTTGTGAATAAATTATGTGATAATGTAGGGATGTTCATATACCAAAAAAATTCCACAAAAAACCATAAAGAGAATAAAAGTACAGTTTTGTAGTGTAAGGATTAATTGCAAATATGACTTGGTAATTCACTTTTTAGCTATTTTCCAACTTTAGGGCTTTTTTTTAACCTAGGAAAGACTTTTTTTAAATGAAGGAAATACAGTTGATTTACCATGTTACATTGATTTCTGCTGTACAGCAAAGTGGTTCAGTTTTATATACATTTATGTGTGTGTATATATATATATATATACACACACACACACACTCAGTTCCTTTTTTTTCCATTATGGTTTACCATAGGATACTGAATATAGTTCTCTGTGCTATTCAATACAACCTTGTTGTTTATCCATTCCGTATATAATAGTTTATATCTGCTAACCCCAACCTCCTGGTCCATCCCTGCCCCAATTCCCACTCCTTGACAACACAGCCTGTTCCCTGTGTCTGTGAGTCTGTTTCTGTTTCACGGATAGGTCCATTTGTGCCATATTTTAGATTCCACATATAAGTTATACCATACCATATGGTATTTGTCTTTCTCTTTCTGACTTATTTCAACTAGTATGATCGATAGTTGCATTCTTGTTGCTGCAAAAAGCATTATCTTTTTTTTTTTTTTAATGACTGAGTGATATTCCATCGTATGTGCCGCATCCTCTTTACCCATTCCTCTGTTGATGGACATTTAGATTGTTTCCACGTCTTGGCTATTGTGAATAGTGCTTCTATGAACATAGGAGTGCATATGTCTTTTCGAATTATAGTTTTGTCTGGATATATGCCTAGGAGTTAGATTGCAGGATCATATGGTAATTCTATTTTTAGTTTTCTGAGAAACCTTCATACTGTTTTCCATAGTGGCCACACCAACTTATATTCCTACCAACAGTATCCTATACTCCTACCAACCTAAGTGTTCCCTACCTTAGAACTTTTAAGTTCTGCTTCCTGAAAAGCTTGTTTCTCACTTTTCTTCTGATTCTTACCTTTCAGGTTTCAGTTTAAATATTATTTCCTCAGCAAAGGCTTACCTACCTGTCCAAATGTAAATCACATACTTTTAATTTTCAACATATCCTTAATTTACCTTCATTGTAGAATTTGTAGTCATATCCTTATTTATATTATTATTCTATACATTAGAAGAATAGAATATACCTGAAAGCAAAGGTCTTGCCTGCTTTGACACTTATTAGATGTTCATCAAATTTAATGAAACTCCAGCTAATTTCTAAAACTGCTTATTTTTTTCTTGTCATGTCTTGATTCTGTGCCAAAAGCACATAAGCAAAGATTCAATAATGTACAGTCTTCTGTATGATTAAATTTGCTCAAAAAAATTATGTATGTAGTTATCAAGTATTATCAACCACAGATTTTGTAAGCAATACTTAATTTCCTTTCAGTCAGAGCAGCAAACAAATGATGAGAAAAATCATTAAAATTCAAACTTTATTATGTAATAATTAAAGGTGGGCAAACTTTAGTGTTACTGGGATAATTAAAAACATGAGGAATAGGAACTCCCTGGCAGTTCAGTGGTTAAGGCTTTGTCTTCCAATGCAGGGGATGTGGGTTTGATCCCTAGTCAGGAAGCTAAGATCTCATATGCTTGGTGACCAAAACATAAAACAGAAACAATATTGGTAAAAAAATAATAATAATGGTCCACAAAAAAACATTTTTTTAATCCAAAAACCATGAAAAATATATTGTGACCTAATAATGTTATCAGTGTTGCTATCAAATAATAAAATACTTGAATTCTGAATTCTCCTATAAAATTATTGGGAGAAAAAAGAGTGCTACTTCACAAATTTAGAAAATCTCCCATAGACCATAATTTTCTCCTTACTGGGTCTTAATGAAAAGTTACTTGCATGGTTTGTTTACAAACATTTTTGACATACATTCAGTGTCACTGAGGGAATCCATAATTCAAATAAGACTATTTCACATTTGCTTAGTTGACATTTTGACAAAAACACATCATATCGATGTAAATGGTTAAAGACAGAAACCAAAATAGCACATTTTTTCATCAGCTAGCCATTATATATGGAGAAGGAAATGGCAACCCACTCCAGTACCCTTGCCTGGAAAATCCAATGGACGGAGAAGCCTGGTAGGCTACAGTCCATGGGGTCACAAAGAGTCGGAACCGACTGAGCGACTTCACTTCACTTCAGCCATTTTGTAGAAACTTATATATATTTCAAACTTACAAATCAGATTGGTAAAAGGTGTGCATTTCATTACCTTTTGTCAAGGTAATGATCTTTTTTACCAACTCATGATTTTTAAATTGAGTCAAACATGAGGAATATTCAGGAGAAAGCCAATTACTTTTTCCTCCCATGAGGATCTTCAGAGCAGATTTTGGAGGTATGGCATACTCAACAAAAATACTTAATTAGAAAAGTGTGAGTAGATGAACATCACTAAGACAATAAAATAAATTCATTTCCTTTCTATGGCTATAAGAGTAGTATTTCAGCATATACTAAAAAGCTGTTATGCATGAATTTAGAGATGTTATTTAACATTGAATAATTGTTTGCCAAAGATAGTAGAGATTACTGTGAATTGACAAAAAGAGATAACGCAGTGTTAGCATAAGGCCACTAGAGGGTGAAATGAAAACCAGTCACAATTCCATATGAAAACATTTCTGCAAAACAACACTTTATGTAATCAATATATGACCATTTATTACACTTTAAAGTATTATTTACCTTCACAGAGTTTTATCATAGGAAAATAGTCATACTTTGAGATAATTTATAAACACAGATGATTTAATGTTTTGATTTGAGCCACATAATTGGAAATATAGCTCTCCTTTGTTGTTAGTGTGACATTTTGTTCCTTATTTTGAAAGGGATTTATTTGAAAACAAACCAAAAGCTATGTTTTAGTTATTTTGATAATTTATTACTTAGATAAATCCAATAGAGTCAATTTAATAAGATAAACCAGTAATTACGTTAAATGTTTGAAGGTTAGCTATGCACTCTGTGGTTGAAGGGAAATCTGGCAATACACTTGTGAAAAATGGTAGATTGGTTGGAATTCATGATAAATCCTAAATTTACTTTATAAGTATCAGGAAGGCTTACAGGCTTCTTCAGAGTGTCTCCACTTTAGTCATAAGTTAGATGTTTTAAATCTGACTTGGTTAAGACTCGCAGCCAGGTATCATTTGGTTCTTTTATTTTTAACCTGAAATTGTTGTTGGAAAATCTGTAATCTTCTAGGTATATGCTTCCTTTTCAAATTGTACAAGTATTAATCTCATAGACTTATTACTGTTTTTGGTGATGAACCTGATGACCGTGCTGATGATTGGCATTATTGAAGGAGGCCGTGTTTAGAGTTAATAACGATCTCTTTAAATGTACCAAAAACTGTCCTGAGTGTGTTAGATGAATTAACTCATCCAGTCCTCAAGACAAACCTACAAGGTAGATAGTATCGTTGTCTTTGTTCTACAGATAAACAAAGAAAGAGATTCATTAACTTGCTCAAAATCTCATGCCAGTATATGGTGAGGTCAAGATTTTAACCCAGGAAGTTTAGCTGCTCATATACTGATAAATTTGGGGCTTCAATTTTGTTTTTGTTTAGTCTTTAGGTCATGTCCAACTCTTTGCGGCCCCGTGGACTGTAGCCCACCAGGCTCCTCTGTCCATGGAATTTCCCAAGCAGGGATACTGGAGTATTGCCGTTTACTACTCCAAGGGATCCTCCTGACCCAGGGATGGAACCCATGTCTCCTGCACTGGCAGACGATTCCTCATCGCTGAGCCACCAGGGAAGCCCCTTGGCTTCAGTTACTTAGAAGCAGTTAAGTTCTGCTACGTGGAAACAACACAATGTTAAAAGTCATCAAATCCTCATATCTTACCATATAGTCTTAAAGTTTATGCCCATTTTTGCTTATTTATTGTTAATTTCTATTTCTTAAATTCATAGGATCATAAAACTTCCCAATGATATGACATATCTAAAAATCCTGTTTTCTGAATTATCAAACCATATAGATTTTTAATTTCATGCCACAGCTACACAGTATATATTACTCCATGGTCAGAAGAACTGACTGACTTATTTTTAATCTGTTTTCATATTTGCTTTAGCTACTCTGTTAAAGCTATATTAGTAAATATTTAATTATATAAGTTACTTAGTGATATTGATTTACATTTATATTTTGATTTGTCACCTGTCTTTTCTTTTTTATTTAATAGTAAGGTTGATGATGCTAAAAGGTGTTTATATGATAACATGATACTGAGGCAGTTTCCTAGTGTGAAAAAAACAAACACTGGATTAAGTATGAAAGATGTGGATTCTGTTTCTGACTCTGCCACTTAAGTGATACCAAGCCTATGCAACTTTTTGAGCTTCAGTTTCCTGATGTAAAAATAGAAGATAATTCCAACTATGGTAGTCCCATCACAGAGTTTTTAAGAAATAAAACATAACTATATATTAGACAACATTTTTACAAATTGGAAAAAATGCATGGTGTGTTTATTATCACTGCTTCAGTTAGTGTTACCTCAAACAAACATAAATCAAAAGATTAAAAAGGAACACATGACAGCTTATAATAACTATTTGTAGCAAATAACTTGCAGTTTAGTTCTGTAAGCTGTTAAAATCCATGAAAGAGTACAGAAGGGAATAAGTTTTGAAGAAGGTTGGATCCAGATTATGAAGGGTTTTGAATGTCTAAGACTTTTGTCCTCCATCTAAGAGAAAATCTGACTCACTGAATGCTTTCCCACAGAATAATGTACAATACCTGTAGTTTAAGATTGATTTTACAGAAGTGTTTAGGACAGACTAACATTACCAGGAGTCGAAAAGGAAAGGGCCAGTTATAAGAGTAGGTAGGGCTTCCCTGGTAGCTCAGCTGGTAAAGGATCTGCCTGCAATGCAGGAGACCTCGGTTCGACTCCTGGGTTGGGAAGATTCACTGGAGGAGGGCAGGGCAACCCACTCCAGTAATCGTGCCTGGAAAATCCCCATGGACAGAGGAGCCTGGCGGGTTACACTTCATGGGGTCGCAAAGAGTCAGGCATGACTCAGCGACTGAGAACAGCTCAGCACAGGTACGAGATAAAAAAATACCTGCATGTTTTTGCAAAGACAGTTTAACTTTGAATAATTTGCTTCAAATTTGAAAATTAAGATTAGTGCTGTCCTATGCTTAGTCGCTGGAGAAGGCAATGGCACCCCACTCCAGTACTCTTGCCTGGAGAATCCCATGGACAGAGGAGCCTGGTAGACTGTAGTCCATGGGGTCACTAAGAGTCGGAAACGACTGAGCGACTTCACTTTCACTTTTTACTTTCATGTATTGGAGAAGGAAATGGCAACCCACTCCAGTGTTCTTGCCTGGAGAATCCCAGGGATGGGGGTGCCTGGTGGGCTGCCGTCTATGGGGTTGCACAGAGTCGGACACGACTGAAGCGACTTAGCAGCAGCAGCAGCAGCATGCTTAGTCGCTCCAACTCTTTGTGACCATGCCCTCCTCTCAGGTTGATAGGTAAGTTAAAATAAAATAGGTAAATTTGAGTTTATTGTAGATAAATAAACTTTGACTTTTTTGAGTTTATCCTTATTTTATCCTTTGAGTTTATGGCAGATAATTTAGGCTTAATTTAAAAGCAAGTTGTCTAGAGCAGATAATTGTCTATTAAGATCCTGGTAAACTGTAAATAGTTTTGCTAAGATAATTTCCTAATTCTCATTTTAGGGAATTCCCTTGATCATTTAATTTTGAAAAAGCCCTGATATTTCCACAGGTGAAATATAACAGTGTTTCATCAAGTGCTATATATTTATCATCTATCAATATTTTAGAAATTGACTAAGCATAATTTAATAAGAGATTAACCCTTATTTACTTCAATACAAAAATGGTCCATAATATACAAAACATGAAAAGATGAATACGAATACACATACATATGCAGTCACTTAGTGTTAATGCTGTGGATTTTTTTTTTTTTTTCTGGATAATATAATGGCATCAAACCAACATGAGTGAATCACAGCAACTAAAAAGGGAGTGAGAGTATAAAAACAGCGGTTATGGGTAAAGGTTTTCCTAAAGAAAGCCAGAAAAACATTATTAATGTATTTTCACTTATATTTGATCATAAAGAAACGACAGGCTGGCAAGATTATCTTGGGAGTGAGCCATCGAAATACAATCAAGAAAGCAAGGGACTTTACAAGACAGAGTAAGCAAACCTTTAAATTAAGTATACAGTGGCCACAAGACAGAACACTGCACTTTCTGTCACAGCTTTTAAGATGGAAGGATAATGTACCATGAACTTAAAGAGACTCACTTTAACTGACGAACGCTTTCTGAGAAATCCATTTTGGTTTGTCTCTTCATGAATAATGAAGCTGTTGAAGGAAAGGGGACCCCTTCCTGGGCCCGAAAGTGGGCTCTTGTCTAACACTCAGAAATGAATTGTCCGAGGAGACACATGTGCTAACAAAGCAAGAGATTTCATTGGAAAGGGGGCCCAGGTGAAGAGGAGTAGGATAAGGGAGCCCAGGAGGACTGCTCTGTGGCTTGCAGTCTCAGGGTTTACGGTGATGGGATTATTTCCGAGTTGTCTTTAGCCAATCATTCTGACTCAGAGTCCTTCCTGGTGATGCATGCCTTGTTCAGCCAAGATGGATGCCAGCGAGGATTCTGGGAGGTGGTCAGACATGTGGTGTCTCCTTTTGATCTTTCCTGAACTCTTCCGGTTGGTGGTGGCTTATTAGTTCCGTGTTCCTTACCAGGACCTTCTGTCCTAAAACAACTCTTGCACGTGGTTACTATGGTGCCTGGCCAGGGTCGGCAGTTTCAGTCAGTTTGCTTCCCCTAACAGAACCACATCTAAGTTTAGCTGTGCTGTGAAACTAAATCTCACTTATTAAATAATAAGTGACATCTATTGGCAAGTTAAGGAATAAACATGTTGGTATACTCAATCTCAGAATAAACATGATTGATATACTCAAACTCTGTTAGATGTAGTTTGACTACTTATTCTGCATATTCTTTGAAAGATCAGTTGATTAAAGAAATCAGGTTGAGTTCAAATATATGTTGGTTTAGATAAGGAAATTTTTGATTACTCGTGGTTTCCTAACTATATGAATTAAAATACCTTTAAAAGTCTTATGAAACTGGGCAACACCAGAAGTGGTCTTAACTAGCAATAGGATATATTGGTGGTGCTAATTTAAAGAAAAACTGTCTCTGTCATAACAGCTGTTCATTGCTGTGTTCAGACTCTCCACGCTGTTGCCTCTCATTTAAACATGGAAATGACTGATGTCTGTAAAAAATCGTTTTCACTGTTTAGCTGGCAGTGGATAAACCTGCTAGTTACCATCCAAATATCGAGAACTTGCGAAATATTTTTTCTGTTGCTGATTAGATGGTGTAGCTTTACAGCTCCTAGGTATGAGTAAAATTAGAAACTCTTTGGAGTTGATTTAAAATAAAATTCTTAAGGTTGGTTAGAGATAGAAATCAATCATTCTTAAAGTCATGCTGCTCCACAAGCAGAGTTGTAAACAAGAGTACACATAAAAGGAAAAAATGATGTGGAAGTTTCCTGATATACTTTTCAGTGGATTCAAGAGGAATTGTAATCAACTTTGGAACATGAAATAAAAGATTGTTATTGTGCTTAAGAGAAAAATATACATTTTAAATTAGTATCTACTCTGCAAAAAAAATTAAATGTAGATAAACTAGACCCAATCTAAATTGATTCAGTCTGTTAAAACATCTTGTAGTGTCTCCACTTGGAAAATAATTCTTACTCTATGTCTATGTAAGCCTAAAATCATGTTGTAAAGGAAAAAATTGTTTGTATATCAAGCACCTAAGTTTTTATCCTAAATAATCACAAATTTGGGTTATTCTCTCAACTGACCAGTCCAGGAAACTAATCAAAGGAATAAATGATTGTTGCAATGCCAGTAACATGTCCAACATCCCTTATGTGTTGATCATTTGCTCGTGATTTCTCTGAATTCCTAGCCAGTAGGATTTTTTTTTTTAAGTAAGCAAAATTGTGAAATTCCAGATGTTCAGTTCAGTCGCTCAGTCGTGTCCGACTCTCTGCGACCCCATGCATTGCAGCCCGCCAGGCCTCCCTGTCCATCACCAACTCCCAGAGTTCTCTCAGGCTCACGTTCATCGAGTCAGTGATGCCATCCAGCAGATGAGTGGGTTTTTGTTTGTTTGTTTTTTGTTTTAAATAGGATTTGCTGGAAATAGCAGGCCAGTGGAGATTGAGGAGTCTTAAGTTTTTCTCTCACTTTCCTGCTGCATTATTTCTCTCTTCAAAATGCATTGTTCTTCCAAATGTTCCTTTTTCTTGGCACTGCAGGATTAAGAGGGAAAAGAGGGAACAACCTGTGAAAGGGGAAATTACCTGACAATCAGAATTCTCAATTCATTCCTGTATTATAACCAACAAAAGCAAGTCCCTTAGCATGTCTGAGTTTTTGTTTCTTCATATGCAAAAGTAGGAGTTAGAAATTATGCTCTCTGAGGTTCTTCTAGCTTTGTAATTTATTATTCTGAGTATGTGAGAACGGATAAAATAAATCATCATATATTATTGAAGCAATATTTATTACCACAGAATGGCAGGACTTTTTTTCCCTTCACAGAAACAAATGTGTTAACTTCAAAGCATAATAATTTCATTTGTATTTCTAATTTTTTAAAAAGTAGAATATAAACCCCGAACATTGGTATAATCTCTAGAGAGTTTTAGAAATCCTATTATAATATACACCCTGTGTCTTTTCAAGATACCTCATTTTACCAAATGTTTGCAACTAACAGCTCTTTTTCTAGAGGAAATAACAGTTAAAATCACTTAGTTAAGGCTTGATAGTGCTGAGTTTTTGTAAGTTTTCATAGAGCAAAAACTTAAATGGAGAATTATTGGGGGCTAAATATTAAAAGCTAGAAAGAAATCATTGTTTCCATGACCTTGAGCTTAGATCACTGCGGTACATATATGTATCAAATAGAGTGGAAATTTTATCATACTTTCAAGCGTACAAGTTGGCCTGCCACAGTTTCATGGTTGCTGACAAAAGACATGAGATTTCTGTGTCAAAGACAGAGGACTTTATTCCTTGTTATATGAGCTAATATTAGAGTATTGACGTTTGTGTCTGTGTCCCAATTTCAGCAGGGAGACTTGAAGCAGGGTAGATGTTATTCATGGGCTTCCCAGATGGTACAGTGGTAAATAATCCACCTGCCAATGCAGGAACCCTGGGTTGGGAAGATCACCTGGAGTGGGAAATGGACACCCACTCCAGGATTCTTGCCTGGGAAATCCCATGGACAGAGGAACCTGGAGGGCTACAGTCCATAGGGTTGCAAAGAGTCAGATACAGCTGAGCAACTGAGCACAGATGTTATTCATGTACATTGTGGGTTACGTTACTGAGAGGAATCCTGAGCTTAGGGAACGAGTCCTTTAAAATGAACATTAAGTCTGACCGACCTTTGCCCCAGTAGGAGACATTATATATATTTGCATGCAACAGTAAATAAACCAGATTTTTGCTCCAGAGAGAGACTCTTCAGTTTCGAAGATTATTTCCTGTGTGTTCAGACATCCTTGGGAAGGTAGTTCAGAACAAAGGCTGTCAGGATGTACAGAAACCAAAGTGACGTGTGGAGAATTAGTTCCAATTGTATGTTAAACTGTGTAGGAGTGACTTCCCTGGTGGCTTTGACGGTAAAGCGTTTGCCTACAATGCCAGAGTCCTGGCTTCAGTCCCTGGGTTGGGAAGATCTCCTGGAGAAGGAAATGGCAACCCACCCCAGTGTTCTTGCCTGGAGAATCCCATGGACAGAGGAACCTGGCAGGCTACAGTCCATGGGGTCACAAAGAGTTGAACACAACTGAGCGACTTCACTTCACGTCACGAGTGACTAATCATTAAAGCCGCTTACAGGGAAAATATTGTGTTATATTTTTACATTGTGTTATATTAAAACTGTTTACCTTTCAGATGTCAATCACAATTGGAATTTGGGATAATAGTGAGGTAGAAAATAAAGCAAACCCAAAATTCTGTTTTAACTCAACCCTTATATTGTCAACGTCACCAACAACCTTCATTTTGCTGAATCATCGGTCAACCCAAATTCCTTCTCTTACTGCACCACTCTACAGCACTGACAAAGTTGATGAGCACTTCCTTCAGAGATAGCCGAGATGTTACAATACCTTGATTTTACCCTTACCTTATTGGTAGCTACTGTCTAGGTTACTTTACTAAACTTTATTCATCTGACAAAACTCTACATTTTAGTGTGCCTATCTGCTGATATAAAAAAAGACAATCTAAAAGTTGAGAGTTACGTTTTACTTGGTGGACATTCTGAGGACTTAGAGTCCTGGAAGATAAAACGTTCAGCTTATTCTGAGGGACTGATCCAAAGAGACAAGGTAGAGGGAGTCAGGATATATAGAATTTTTTTGCAAAAAAAAAAAACAAAAACAAAAACAGGTAGCAAGAACATCAAAAGATTACTGTTAATTAAAGCAAACTGGATATCTCAAGGAATCTAGTGCTCTTCTATGTATGGGAGGATACAAGATTGTTGGCTCACTGAAATTATTCCTTTCATACGCACTTAAGCTATCCAAGCAAGTATCCAGTGTTTTCTCATCCTGAGTTTCATCAGGGTGCACCAGTGAGGGTGGTTGCAGTGGTTGACTGCTAGATGGACTTGGCAGTGGGCAGCTCATTTGTGTCCATCCTGGGTTCCATCAGGGTTCACCATCAGGGCAGCTGTATTGTGATGGCATGATGGCTGCAACATCCTTTGTTTACTGATATGGCTGGCAATATTTTTCATTTACATGACTTTGGATAAAGTTGTTAGCCCTCTTCTCCATCTAACTTTGCCCTAGGTGATCTCACTCAGTCCCCCAAATTAAAATTGCCAGCTGAGAACCCTTTCTAGATATCTAGGCTGTATATCCAACTCTCTATTTATATTTCTACTAGGATACAACTGGTACGTCAAACTTAGCACATCCAAAAAAGATTTTTTAATTAACCCCAGCTCAATGGGATC
This sequence comes from Cephalophus harveyi, assembly GCA_006410635.1. NCBI lineage: Eukaryota > Metazoa > Chordata > Mammalia > Artiodactyla > Bovidae > Cephalophus > Cephalophus harveyi. The sequence goes on along the minus strand of SJYT01063210.1, from coordinate 106,367 downwards.
AATTTCTTCTTAATAATTCCCTACAAATATCAGCTCATTTGCTCAAACTCCAACCACACTCAGAAGTTATGTTTGGATTCTCTTTTCCATATCCTTGACAAATGATCCATTAGTAAATCACATCAGCATCATCCCAACATAAACCTGTCATCTGACTGCTTTTAACCATCTTTCACACACAACTATTATCCTAGCTATTATCATTTCTTGCCTGTTCATTAGCTTCTTAAAATGCTTTTACTCTTGGCTCACTGTAATTCATCCCTATATGGCAACCAGTTTGACACTGGATTAAGTATGAAAGATGTAGATTCTGTTTCTGACTCTGCCAGCGATGCAGGAGACCTGGGTTTGATCCCTGGGTCAGGAAGGTCTCCTGGAGTAGGCAATGGCAACCCACTCCAGTATTCTTGTCTGGAGAATTCCATAGTCAGAGAAGTCTGGCAGCCTACAGTGCAGAGGGTCACAAAGAGTCAGATACGACTAATACTTCGACTTTTCACCTTTTTCCTTAAAATTAAATGTTAAATTTGACAAGATGTTAGTCACGACAATAAAATAAACATAAAGTTTACAATATTTTTGTGGATAGAGGAACCTTCCACAATATTGTGTATCAGTATTTGCACTAAGTAAATGCTGGGGTTGTAACAGTGTGATCCTGGCCATTTTAAAATGGCTTAAAATTTTCTCAGGCTTAAAAACCTTACTATGACTTCCAGTTATCAATAGAAATAAAGCCAGCTCCTAGTAGCCTCCAAGATCTTGTAGCTTTAGTCAGTGCTCGTTTCTTGGTCCTCTTCTCATGCATTCTCCCTGATATTTTCTGAACTTCAGCCACACTGTCTTTCATATGTTTGTCAAGCACATCAAACCTCCCCATCTTGGGTACATTTCTCTTGGTCCTCACTTTGCCTAGAATACTCTTCCCCTAGATTTCTACGTGGCTGTGTCCTTCTCATCAGTCACATCTTGGTTCGATTTTATCTCAGAGAGATTTCTTGGAGCTCCCACTCCTTCCAAACTAGCCATTCACTGTAGCAGACACTCTTATTTGCTTATTACAAAGTTTTTCTTCTTTGGTAACAGAACCTTCGCATTCACTAAAATTGTTAGAACAAAGTCTTCAAGGGAGACTGGACCCATCCCAATGCCAAGGCATGACTCAGTTATTTTAAAACGTAAGCCTATCAAACAATTCACAGGAAGCTCTGGATGGGGGCAAGGAATTGTGCTTCTAGAAAATTGTATCTCTCTCTCTTTTTTTTTTTTAAAAAGAATGCTCCCTTTACTACCCTAGGATATCTAACATCTGAGACACTCTCAGCTATTTTGAAATCCTGAGGATATCTAGGCAAAAATACTGGCAAACGTGCTGAAAATGGCAAAGAAGAAAGCATTTCTATAAATAATGAGGCAACTGAGCTTTTGAATTAATCATCCTGGAACTTTTCTAGCCCCTGAATTCATATTCTGTGAGATAATAAATGTCCTTACTGACCAAAAAAATTTTTTTCTGGTAACTTGAGACAAGAAACATCCTGACTGCTATATTAGATAGCCCATTGGCCTGTGCTTTCTTCCTAGCACTCAGTGAGGCTAGGGAAATCTTTATCTTGTTAATCTATTTGTACAGCACCTGGGATAGTACCTTGACATAGCAGGCACTCAGTAAATATTTTTAAATTAAAGAAAAAGAGTAAAACAAAATCAGTGTTCAATGAGACTTATATTAAAAGCAATTTGAAAAAATTTCATACACACTCATGTGATAGATGTAAAATCCTTTAAAATATGTTGCAGTGCTTTTTTCTTTTACCTTTCTGTCCTCTGTAATCTCCTCATCAGCTATTTTTGTGTGTGTTGGTTAGGGCAGGGAGGGTAGAGGGGGTAAGGAATTAGGGTTGTTAAGGAAAGAGAAAGACATAACTGCTTAGCTTTTAAGACCAAAAGTAGTTTGTGGGGTATTTGTCTTGTAAGAAACTGTCTAATTTCCAAGTGTTTTGACAAAGAAAGGGATTTTATATGTTCTTTTCTTAAAAATATTGATTTTATTTATTTATTTGTGTCAGGTTGCAGCATGTGGGATTTAGTTAGCTGACCAGGGATCAAACCCAGGCCCCCTGGATGGGGAGCACAGAGTCTTAGCCATAGGACCACCACGGAAGTCCTGATTTTCTATATTCTTTAAGTGTCTGTAAGCATACTAAGATTTCAGCCCTCTCAGCTGGAGTGTTAGAGCTCTTGTGAGATAGAGAAACATCAAGAAAGTGAAGTGGCATTTGCAGAAGAAAATGTTTTAAAGAGGTTTCGAAGGTAGACAGCAAGGAGAAATTACTAGAGAGAAAAAAGAAAAATATTTTCCTATTCTCCATGAGATTGTGTGAGTTTGAAAAACATTGTAGATATATCAAGACAAGTGTCAGAGGAAATGGAAAATATTTGAAATCAATAGCTCACTTTTCTGGGCAGTCATAGAAAAGGTTTAAAGATAACTGGAGAATTCTCCTATGTGATCCATCCCAAGCATAGAAGGAAAGGAGTTGTCTAGATGGAGGTACCCCAGGGGAATGGAAGGTTGGTGTGAAAGGTAGAAACAGAGGTTTTCCACAAGCAAGCACAAATGCTTGAAATGCAGAGCTTTAGAGAGTGCTAGCAGGGTGCAACAAAGGATCAGAGCCCATCTCACTAGAAATTTGGTGAGACCAACTGACCCACAGTGGAAGCCAGTAAGGATCCTCTGAACAATGTATAAATCTGTGGCTACCGCTTTGCCACAAGTGTCTATCCATAGTCCAAATCTCAAAAATGTCTATCTGTAGTCCAGACCTCACTTATGAACTTTAACATGCATACCCAATTGTCTACTCAGCATTTCCATTTGGATGACAAATTGAAATCTTGAAACTAACATGTCCCTTCAAAACTAGCATACCTAGATGGGATGGGGAGGGAGGTGGAAGGGGGGGCTCAGGATGGGGAACACATGTATACCCATGGCTGATTCATGTGAATGTATGGCAAAACCACTACAATATTGTAAAGTAATTAGCCTCCAATTAAAATAGATAAATAAATAACTAGCATACCTAAAATGGAAATCATATTCCTTACCTTTGCATTTATTCCTCTTCCTGCTTTTTGTATCTCAATAAATGTTCACCTTACTCACTTGTTTAGTTGAAAGTCTTCAATCTCATTCTTGACTCCACCCTTTAACTAATACTTAATTTCAAGTCCATTACCAGGTTTGACCATCTCTGAATTTAAAGCACGCTCAAAATCTGATTGCTTCCTACCCATGTCTTCTGCTCGCATTTGAATCTAAGCCATTATCATCTTTTGCCTAATAATGTCTTAACTGTTTTTTCCTGATGCTAGTTTTGCCTACTTTAAGTCTACTCTGCACACACACACATCTGTCAATATGATATTTTCAAGATATGTCATATTATGTCTTTTGGTTTAAGCCCTACAATAATTTCACAGTGCACTCACAATATAATATCCAAATCTCTCGCTGTGGTCTAGGAGGCTACTCTTCATCTGGTCCTTAGTACATTTCTGATGCACTCACCAACTACTGCTCCCCCTGCTAGAACCTCACTGTCCTCATGATTATTCCTTTGTCAAGACAAGATACGCCTGCATTAGGGTCTAAGAACCCATTCTATGGGTTTGACATTTAGTGGTCCCTCAGCTTGCTCATTTACTTCATTGAGTTCTTTGATCAAATGTCCTTTCATCAGCAAGCTCCTTTATGACCATTATCAAAGGAGGGAAAACATATATATTTTTATTACCATAACGCCAAAGCTTTCCCTTTACAATTCTTTTCACTGGCAACCAGACTATAGTGTATCAATTGCAAATTACAATCCTGTTACAGAAAATATAAGACAAACTTAGACAATGAAAGCTTTTATTATTTAAAATATACCAGTAAATTATGTCGAGTACAAATGAAAGAGAAGTCATTTCCAATGAATGAAATGTGAAAAATATTTAGTAGATGGCAAATAAAATGGGCCCTGAAGAATTCATACAGTTTATCAAGACCTAGTCAGAACCTAAATGTCAATCAGGTCCAAGTAAAGAACTGCAAACATACTTAGAAGTCCAGCTTCTAGGATACTAGGGTCTATTATCAAAATATTGGTTTTCATTGGAATTTTAAGATGAGAAAAGGCAAAGTGACAAAGGCTAAAGTCATAAGTACCAGGTTACCAAGGCAACAATATAGGGATGAAGAAGCAAAAATTTTCTTTGTTTTACAAGACTCTGGAAACTAAAGTATCATAGCTTGGTATATAAGAAAATGTAACAGTTCACTTTATAGGTTTATGAAGAAAAAAATTAGAGATTTGAGATTGGTTTGAGGCTGACATACTCAGATTTTAGACTTTTCCTGTTACCCTGCCAGGAAACAGGGCGCTATCTAGGATCCAAGGCTAAGTGTTTTGGTCTACTTGGGCTGTGCTATAGCCCAAGATTCATATGCTGAAGCCTTAACTCCCCATGTGACTGTGCTGGAGATGGTCTTTAAGGAAGTGACTAAGGTTAAACAAGTTTGTAAGGGTAGAGCCCTTATCCAGTAGGAGTGGTGTCCTGGTACGAAGAGGAAGAGACATCAGATCTCTTTCTCTTCCATGAGAGGACATAGCAAGAAGGGAGCCACCTACAAGTCAGGAAGAGAGTTTTTACCAGAACGCAACCATGCTGGCACCCTGATCTTGGACTCCCAGCCTCCAGAACTACAAGAAAGTAAACTTACGTTTTTGAAGCCACCCAATCTAGTATTTTGTTACGGCTGCCCAACCTAACTAACACATGGTGCCAATCAAAAGTCTGCAATTTCATGATGATCCATATGCCAGAATAAACAGGAAAGTCAAATAAGTGAAAGTCACTCAGTCATGTCTGACTCTCTGAGACCCCAGGGACTGTAGCCCCGCCAGACTCCTCTGTATGTGAAATTCTCCAGGCAAGAATGCTGGGTTGGGCTGCCATTTCCTTCACCAGGGGATCTTCCCAACCCAGGGATCAAACCCAGGTCTCCTGCCTCGGAGGCAGATTCTTTATCATCTGAGCCATCAGGGAAGCCCACAAGAGTCAAAGAAGAATTCCAATATTACTACATATATTCTTCAGATAACAGAAATAAGGCAGTCCTGAGAGATCACGGGCCTCCTAAATGGCATCTCCCTACAGTCTTCCTGCTCACTGATAGGACCTGCCCAGCGGAGAGTGCTGGCTCTACTGCGCCAACCTAATCATGACATTGGCTTGCTTCTTCAATAACAGCAAGGCTGTGGCACAAAGTTCATACTGATCCTGGCAAACAATGTCCTTTGTGATCTGGCCCCCAAAGCACTCAAGATTCATTTCCTGCCATTTCCAGAAACACCCTAATTATCAGCCTAAAGGAACTACCTCATATTTCCCATGTTGCCATGCTGTTTTCACAGCTTTAAGCTTTACACCTTGCCTGAGAAACCACCTCTTCTTCCCAATTCTCATCCATTTTTAAAACTATTCATTCTTCATGTTCTGGCTAAAATTTTGCCCTCTTTCCTAACCATATAACCGTACCTTTCTTCATTGCATCTTGAACATTAGCCCTCTACATATAATCAATTGCCATATCTAGTCCATGTCCTTCCCTTTCTTGGACTTACTTAAGAGCCTCAATGTATCACACATTATTCACTTGATCTGGAAATTCTCTCTCTCTTTTGTGCTTCTCTGTTTGGCTTAAAAATTTTTTGGAATACCTTCCCAGTCTCTTAAAATTAGCTGGTCTCTCTGTAAATACCCTTCATCACTTGCATGACACCTTGATTGCAATGTTTTTATTTGCCATTTTCCTCAGGCTGGAATAATGAATAAATAGCATCTATTTGCTAACTGAATTGCCTAGTTCAACAGCCACCAATGACATGTGACTAGTAAACAATTGAAATGTAGTTAGTCCAGGTTGAATTATGATGTAAATATAAAATATGTACTGCATTTTGAACATAATACCAAAAAGAATGTAAAATATCACAATAAAAATTTTATATTACCTATTAAAATTTTAACATCTCAAATATATTGAGATAAAATATATTATTTAAATTAATTTCACTAATTTTACTCCCTTTAACCTGGCTACTGGAAAATTTTAAATGTTCATATATGCCACTCATTATATTTCCTTTGGATTGCTACTACTGTAGATCATCATCTTCAGGAATAGAGAAAACATTTTATTGATCATAAATTTATCATACGGCCAAAATATGTATTGAAGGAGTCAGCTAATAAATGGCAAGTAATCAGTAGAAAACACCTGCATTCTTTAATTAGCAACAAGTAAAGAAATTTGCAGTTGTATGTTACTAATCCAGTAATTTTAAATCCATCATGATAATATTTTTATATGCTTTTTTATATGCTTATAAAATGAAAGAAATCAGGGAAAAAGAAACTACCCTGAAACACTTATGATGGTACAATTCTGACTCTAAAATAAATATATATCCTGACTTTCCTTTAATATATTTTTTAAATTTTTCATTTGAATCTGTGTTTGGGGGGCAAATCTAAATGTGCCTGTCATAGGCAGATGCTTCTGTTCTCTAAGACTAGAGACATAGGAATCAGTAGGTGGTGGTGCAGATGGCAAAGAGAGGGTGGGGTGACATTTCAAACTGTGGGCGGGACTAATGCAAATTTGGCAGCTCAAATGGAATTTTTGTGGGCCTGATCATTTTTGTAAGACTCTTGCTTCCCAAACAGTCTTTGCCTACCCTCACCCCCCAGCATATATATATATAATAAATATATATGTATGTGTCTGTGTGTATATATATATATATTTTTTTGCTAATGAGATTTTATACTTCTCTAACATTGGACACTACAGGAATTTCTATGATAAAGAATATTAAATATAGATAAATAGATTTCATTCTTTCTCAAGCATTATTAAGATCATATATACAGATAGTTTCAATAGAAAGTACAACTTATTTCATCTGAATATTTTACCCATTGTCACTGGAATTGAAGAGCCATAGAATGCAAATGGTTTGAGAGAAGTCAGCCTTCACACCAAGCTTTGTGGCATGACTCAATACTGTTTCCAAAGTCATGGCAAAAGAATTTCATCTCTATATTCTTGATCCCTAATCTTTTAATAGAGAATGTCCTCCAACTTGACAACATCTTCATATAGCAATGATATGTTTCCAACTGTATAACCATATCCCACTGTGTTAAATCTTTTTTTTTTTTCCTTTATGTGCTTGATCATGGGAGGGCCAATTATGGTATGGTACAAAAACTTAAAAAAAATCTAAGTTTTTGCAAACTACTATTTCCAATGTTTTCATCTATGTAAAAATATGAGAAGTTTCAAAGATGAAACTTAACTGGCTGTGATAAAACAATACATGTCTTTAAACTCAGCAAAATACTGTAGACCATTAGGTTTTGAATTCTAGGTAAATTTCATTTTAAGCTCTTGCTGTAGCAGGAGAAAAAAAAGATACTATCAAGTGTAAGTGAGGCTCTGGAATATCCCATATTCTTACACATTGTTAGTTGGGTCACAAAGCATGGTAGCTACTGTGAAATTGTCTAGTAAAATTGTGCATTCCCAGCTACTCAACAATTCATTCTTAGGATTGTATCTTGAAGAAATTCTCAAATACATGAGGCAAGAAACAGGTGCAAAAATGTTCACAGAAACACTGTGAGAATAAAGAATTAGGAGGTATGTAAGGATCTATCAATCAAAAAAATAATTCAAAGAATTGTGATAAATTTATGCAATGAAATGTTAACTAGCAATAAAATGAATGCTCTTTAGCTAAACTTAGCAGGAATCTACCTTGGAGTCATGAGATTAAATAGGGAAATAAGATATGGAAGACTAAATACAGTAAAATTCCATTTATATAAAATTTAAACATGTACCATAAAATAATACATTAATTTTAAATAAAGATATAGATAAAGTTACATAAAAATTGGGAGTTTCCTGGTGGTCTAGTAGTTATTAGGACTCAGCTCTATCACTGCCAGGGCCCAGGGTCCATCACTGGCTGGGGAACTAAGATCCTGCAAACTGTGTGGCATGGCCAAATTTAGGGAAAAAAAAAAAGCTTAGAGAAAAGATTATGGTAAACTAAAAATTAGATAATTGTGAATTCATGGTAGGTGAGAAGGGTTGATGGAACTAGGATGGGACAAGGAGGGGCTTTCAAGATATTCTGGTAATACTTTGTTTCCTAACCTGAGTGGCAGGAATGAAAGTGTTCAATTTTTATTACTGATTTTAGCTTACAATCCATAATAAATGTTTTACTATTTTGTGCGTATCAAATATTAAATGTAAAATAATTTAAAACATGGAGTTATAAAGGAAAAGAAAGAAGTAAGTGAGAGAGGAAGGAAAAAGCATGGACAAATAAAGATAAAATATAATGATCAAGAGAGGAGTAAAGTAGTTGAGCAGTCTGAGCAAATAGAAATCCCAAAGGGAAAGTTGAAAATAACAGGAAAATGTTGGTCATGCTGACATATTAACAATAACATTAAAATGATGACGATGATGATATAGTAGTTAATGTTTATGGAGTAGTAGTTATTTTCCAGACAGTGTTCTCAGTTTACGTACATTAATTCATTTAATCATTTCCAAAACTTCATGGGATAGGTCTACTATTTCCATTTTTCACATTGCTAAACTAAGCAAATAAAATCCGAGTAAACTTGAAAAGGTTTCATGTTGATAAGTGGCAGAAGGGGGATTTTAATCCCATTCCAGATGGGCTGCTTCCTTCTTCTTTGGTTGTTTTAATTGAGGTCTAATTGACATTTAACCTGTCAGTTTCAGGTATATAGCATAATGATTCAATATCTGTATTAATTGTAAAATGATCATCACAGTAAGTCTAGTTAACCACCCATTTACCAGACATGGTTATAAATTTCTTAACATCATAAAGTCTTCTAGAATCATGGTCTCCAGATGAGTGATTGATTTTTCATAGTCTAACTGGAAACACTTCCATGGACCTCCCTCAGTCTGTCCTAGACTCTACTAGGTCATTTATGGGAACTTTGTTTGGTCCAATAGATTTTAGGCAGACTGTGTGAGAAGCTATAAGACTGAAAGTCTGTTCAAGCTTCTATTTTCACCTTTTAAGAAAAAGTTTCCTGCCCCTTCTCAAGACTAGTCATCTTCATAAGATACTGAGTTTGGAATCTGCAGCAAAGGTATTAGATCACTTATAATAAAGGCATTCTTGTGCATTACTGCATTTCTCTCTATTTCAATTCCTTTTTCCGAAACAAAGAGTAAGTCTTATGTGATGTATAGGATTTTCTGTGTGTCACATAATCTTTCATTAAAGATTAAAATTGGATAAAACTATTTCCCATAATTTTATCTCAGTCTTAACTAAAAGCTTACTCAGGATGATGCCAAGCTTAGAGATTTATACACAGGAACAATTACAAATTGTTACAAAGAAGAATGACAAAGTACTATATATTTTTCCAAAATGTCACTATGTGTTGTAACTGTCTCTTATTTCTTCTATCACTGTGATGACCTTATTCTGTGGAATTATGTATGCTCATTAATATTTTATCAGTCTTGTTAGCAGAAGTCATCATAAAATTATATGTGACTCACCAAGTTGGGGAAAAATAATCATAATAATCACTGAAACTAAGTCACCTTCTGTTTATTATTCTATCCTGTAGTTCTACAACCCATCTACAATGGGATTAAAGGCAATGATTATGCCTTTACCAGTCTAACTTCCTCTAGAACCTAAATTCCCTCTTTAGTATTTCCTGAAAAGTGTGAATAAGAATGTGAAGCTCTAAAGAGCATGATAGAGTAAAAACACCACGCAGGCTTTAAGTCAGTGACCTCTGTTTATTTTTAGTTCTGCTATTTGACAGTGTGCCTTGCTAAACAAGTTTCATAATTCCTGTTTCCCTCAACAAATCGTTTAAACTTAGTTTCAATTTTCTCACCTGTGTAAGAAAAATAAAGACCTCCTTCATATGGTGGGTGTGAAAATTCAGTGAGATGACATATATATATGTAGATATATAAAGGAATAGACATAGATACGCAGATTCGGACACGACTGAGTGACTGAACTGAACTGAACATATACATACATATAACACAGTGTAGGACTTGAATACTTGTTAGTTTCCTTTGTTGTTGTTGTTCGGTTGCTCAGTCATTTCCGATTTTGCGACCTCATGAACTGCAGCTCTCCAGGCTTCCTTGTTCTTCACTATCTCCCAGAGTTTGCTCAGACTCATGTCCATTGACTCAGTGATGCTATCCAACCATCTAGCATCAACTTCTTTTCCAATGAGTCGGCTCTTCACATCAGGCGGCCAAAGTATTGGAGTTTCAGGCTCAGCATCAATCTCTGTAGTGAATATTCAGGACTGATTTCCCTTAGTTTGGACTGGTTGGATCTCCTTGCAGTTCAAGGGACTCTCAAGATTCTTCTCCAACAGCACAGTTCAAAAGCATCAGTTCTTTGCTGTTCAGCCTTCTTTATGGTCCAAGTCTCACATTCATACATGACTACTGGGAAAACCACAGCTTTGACAATACAGACTTTTGTCAGCAAAGTCATGTCTGCTTTTTAATATGCTGTCTAGGTTTATCATAGCTTTTCTTCAAAGTAGCATGAGTCTTTTAATTTCATGGCTTCAGGCACCATCTACAGTGATTTTGGAGCCCCCCCCAAAATAGTCTGTCACTGTTTCCACTGTCTCCCTATCTATTTGCCATGAAATGATGGGACTGGATGCCATGATCTTCATTTTTTGTATGTTGAGTTTTAAGCCAGCTTTTTCACTCTCCTCTTTCATCTTCATCAAGAGGCTCTTTAGTTCCTCTTCATTTTCTGTCATAAGGGTGGTGTCATCTGCATATCTGAGGTTATTGATATTTCTTCTGGCAATCTTGAATCTAGCTTGTGCTTCCTCCAGCCCAGCGTTTCTCATGATGTACTCGCATATAAGTTAAATAAGCAGGGTGACAATATACAGCCTTGACACACTCTTTTCCCAATTTGGAACCAGTCCATTGTTCCATGTCTAGTTCTAACTGTTGCTTATTGACCTGCATACAGGTTTCTCACGAGGCAGGTCAAGTGGTCTGGTATTCCCATCTCTTGAAGAATTTTCCACAGTTTGTTATGATCCACAGAGTCAAAGGATTTAGCATAGTCAATGAAGCAGAAGATGTTTTTCTAGAATTTTCTTGCTTTTTTTATGATCCAGTGGATATGGGCAATTTGATCTCTAGTTCCTCTGCCTTTTCTAAATTCAACTTGAACATCTGGAAGTTCTCGGTTTACATACTGTTGTATCCTGGCTTGGAGAATTTTGATCATTACTTTGCTAGCATGTGAAATGAGTGCAATTGTGTGGTAGTTTGAAAATTCTTTGGCATTGTCCTTCTTTGGGATTGGAATGAAAACTGAAAAGGCAAATAGATTAGTTTCCTTAACTTCCATTAATTCATTTAGATTTTCCCACCATAGTAACTATATGTAACCTCAACATCTCTAAAATTATATAGATAAAAACAAAATAATGAACAAAATATCTTCCAAGGATCTGTGAGCAGTATTACATTGCTAGATCCTCACGTTTGTGAAGTGAAGTTGCTCAGTTGTGTCCAACTCTTTGCGAGCCCATGGGCAGTAGCCTGCACCAGGCTCCTCCATCCATGAGATTTTCTAGGCAAGAGTACTGGAGTGGGTTGCCATTTTCTTCTCCTCTCCAGGCAAGAATACTGGAGTGGGTTGCCATTTCCTTCCCCAGTGCGTGAAAGTGAAAAGTGAAAGTGAAGTCGTTCAGTCATGTCTGACCCTTCACAACCTCATGGACTGCAGCCTACCAGGCTCCTCCCTCCATGGGATTTTCCAGGCAAGAGTACTGGAGTGGGGTGCCATTGCCTTCTCCCCTAGATAGCTGAGCTGACATCTTTCCACAGTTTTAGAAATTCTCAACCATTCTCTGTCCTTTCCATTTCAGACTCCAATTACATGTGTGTTAGACCTTTTTCCCTCTGTCTTGCATGTCTGTACATATACTTTTCTTTTTAATCTGGATAGTTTAATATGGATAGTTTTGATAAGTCTGTATTCCAATTCCTTAGTTTTGTTTTTTGCATATTTAATACACTGTTAAATGCACCTCTTTTTCAGTTATAAAATTTTCATTTGATCCTTTTAGTTTTTGATTTTCTAGAAAAATGTTCTGAATCTTATTTTATTATGCATGGTCTTCTCTGTTTTGCTTGAGTACATTAATAATATTTGAATGCTATTGTCTGATATATCCACTATTTAGAGTGCTGTAAATCTATTTGTATTTTCTTAAATTTTCTAAATGTTTAGTTATGTGATTTGATCTTACAGCATCTCTAGAAAAATGTCTGACTAAATGCTGGACATTAGGCATTGAAAAAAATGGAGATTTTAAATTATGCTATCTTCTTTTCTTTTCTAAGAAAATATATTGAGACTGATCTCCTCAATATAATCACAGACTTATGGGTTGAAGCTTTGATGGTATTTTGTTGACTTCTGGATTTCTCCTGGAGCATATTCCCCTAGGGCTTTAAAATGAATGTTTGAAATCTTTTCCTGGCAGTCTAGAACTCTAATTCTTGTCCTCTAGGCACAGTGAAACTATTGCAACCTCTCTTAGCGTTTTCAGAAGCATTCATCTTAGTTTATTAAACTGATCATGTGTCAAGCACAATTCTCCAAATGTCTCTTCTTATCAGGATCTTTGATCTTAGCCCGAGATCTCCTTACAGCGCCCCCAACCCCCAACCTTACCAGACTGCTGAGATCTGTAGTCATTTCCCTATCCTTCAGCAATCATCTTTTGCTCAAGAAAAGTCCATACTCTTGGACATTTGCTGAGGAATATTAGCTCACCCTTCTTCATTTCCTATACCTCCAAACTTCTGGTCTCTTTACCATGGTTGGTTTTGAAGATCTTTGGTGCTTTCTGAACATTTTATGTGACTTTTTAAGTTGTTCTTGAAAGAAACTGGTATGCTACAAGCTGCCTCATTCTATCAGAATGGGAAATGTGCCTCTGCGCCTTCACACAATTATCCTTTCTTTGGGATGTCTCTGATCCACTCTTTACCTAATGATCATTCTTCTTCTTTATGTCTTTCTCTGAGAAATGACTTATCAGTATTAAGTCTTATTGTTGGATTCTCTTATAGTACTTTAGATTTTTCATCTGCAGCACTTCTCAGCTCTTGTAATTGTATGTGTTTAATGCTTTTCCTTGACAAAATTGTAAGGTCCAAAAGGGATCAAGGTGCTTTTTTTTTTTTTTTTAATGTTTTTTCCCCCAGAACCTATTACAGTCCTTGTGTTTTCCTGACCTTTCTATCAGTACATAGTCAAGTACTCCATTCTCCAAAGAATCAACATTTTTGCTTGCTACTTCTCCTCTGAGATGTAGCATAATACCTCAAAACCAGTGGTTTTCCATCCTGGCTGAGGACATCGTCCTAGTTAGCAAAGCTTTTATAAATAAGAAAAACTTTAAAATACTCTTTTTCGAATATGATGAATATGTATTAGTAGCAAAAACATTTCACTGTCTAACAAAATGTGTAGCTCTCCTTTCATAGTATAAAACTACTTTAGAGAGGCCATGCTATGAAAAGAGACTAGACTTCCTAGCCTATTTGCATCTAGAGAGGACCATGTCTCTCCACTGAAAAGTGAACAGAAATTCTGTGACATGCTCTTATACTAAATCTTTTTAGAAAAAAAAAAAGCCTGCCTTCTCTCCATCTCCTGCTGGTGACTGTGAGTTTCAGGGAAGTTGGGACCACACTTGAAAGCATCTAGGTGAATCCCCATATTGTACTGTTAGCAGAGTGAAAAAAAAAAAAAAAAAGCCCTTTTTTTTTTTTTGGTGAACCACTGAAACATATGGGGTTATTGGTGAGACAGTGAACATTCTCAGTCTAATGTAATTATGGATTCTTTGAGCTGGGGTGATACCAGAACCAAAGCCTAAAATATGCAGCATTGGTTCAGTGGTCAGGAGGTGGTCAACAAAGAAACTGATCTAACAGACTAGGAAAAGAGACACATATTATGCAGATTTCATCAGCGTATCACTAGCAAAATTTAATAAGGAAACTACATAGCTACCAGACCTATAGTTCTTTCTAGAAAAGAGATAGGGGGTAAAAAAAAAACCCATAATAAAGATAATGGATGGTTCTTGTGTGACTTAAAGGAATTTGTTAAGAAGGGCTCAGGAAAGAACAGAATGAAAAATTCAGCCCTGTGGCAGAGATTAAGAGTATTTCAGTCCAAAGATGTTTATAATCTCATGCGGTCATGTGGTCTTAATGCAACTTGTATTAAGGGAAGAGAGAGAGAAAGAGAGAAGGAAGAAAAGAAAAGGACTAAAGCTGATTTGAGTATGATGTCTAAGAACTTTTGAGTATGGTAATGGTAACTTTGGTACTGATGGAACTAAGTAGATCTGAAGTCTCTAGATTTTTAGAGAATTTTATTGTTAAGAACAAAACACGAGCCTGGCCTAAAAAAAAAATTCTTTTGAAGTTTCCATGACCTGCTAATTTATCATAATAGGAATTGAGATCCAAAATCTATTGCTGCTATACCAGACCACCTGACCTGCCTCTTGAGAAACCTGTATACAGGTCAGGAAGCAACAGTTAGAACTGGACATGGAACAACAGACTGGTTCCAAATAGGAAAAGGAGTGCATAAAGGCTGTATATTGTCACCGTGCTTATTTAACTTCTATGCAGAGTACATCATGAGAAACGCTGGACTGGAAGAAACACAAGCTGGAATCAAGATTGCTGGGAGAAATATCAATAACCTCAGATATGCAGATGACACCACCCTTATGGCAGAAAATGAAGAACTAAAGAGCCTCTTGATGAAAGTGAAAGAGGAGAGTGAAAAAGTTGGCTTAAAACTCAACATTCAGAAAACTTAGATCATGGCATCTAGTCTCATCACTTCATGGCAAATAGATAGGGAAACAATAGAAACAGTGGCTGACTTCATTTTGGGGGGCTCCAAAATCACTGCAGATGGTGACTGCATCATGAAATTAAAAGACACTTACTCCTTGGAAGGAAAGCTATGACCAACCTATTGAAGGTGAAGGTGAAGGTGAAGTCGCTCAGTCGTGTCCGACTCTTTGCGACCCCGTGGACTGTAACCTACTAGGCTTCTCTGTCCATGGGATTCTCCAGGCAAGAATACTGGAGTGGATTGCCATTTCCTTCTCCAGGGGATCTTCCCAACCCAGGGATCGAACCCGGGTCTCCCACATTGGAGGCAGATGCTTTAACCTCTGAGCCACCAGGGAAGCCCCATAACCTATACAGCATGTTAAAAAGCAGAGACATTACTTTGTCCACAAAAGTCCGTCTGATCTGGTTTTTCCAGTGGTCATGTATGGATGTGAGAGTTGGACTACAAAGAAAGCTGAGCACCGAAGAATTGATGCTTTTGAACCGTGGTGTTGGAGAAGACTCTTGAGAGTCCCTTGGACTGCAAGGAGATCCAACCAGACCATTCTAAAGGAGATTGGTCCTGGGTGTTCATTGGAGTGACTGATATTGAAGCTGAAACTCCAAAACTTTGGCAACCTGATGTCAAGAGCTGACTCTTTTCAAAAGACCCTGATGCTGGGAAAGATTGAGGGCAGGAGGAGAAGGGGACGACAAAGGATGAGATGATTGGATGGCATCACCGACTCAATGCACATGGGTTTGGGTAGACTCCAGTAGTTGGTGATGAATAGGGAGGCCTGGCGTCTGCATTTCATGGGGTTGCAAAGAGTTGGACCTGACTGAGCGACTGAACTGAACTGATTATAGATTACCACAAATATAGAGACTTAAAACAACACAAATTTATTATCTTAGCGTTTCAGAGGCCAGAAATCCAAAAATGACTCTCACTAGACTAAAATAAAATACTGATAAGCCTAAACTCCTTCTGGGATGCAGTCTGTTTCCACCCCAGGCCCCTCTTTCAGCATTTAGAGACCCTTGAATTCCTTAGCTCATGTTCTTCTTACATTTTAAAAGCTACTGGTGGATGGTCAAATCTTTGTCATCTGCATCATTTTGACATTGGCTCTCTTGCGGGAGAGACAGGTCATCAAAATTTGTGCTCCACCTTCTGTTGTATTTCTGGGAAGTTACTGCTCTGACAGAGATCTTCATCTGTCAACCTCCGCTTTCATATAGGCATGGCCATTGGACTAGTTACCACAAAGCAATGAGAGAAGTAGCCATTAAGAAGTGGAGATTCCTTATCCAGTCTGCCTTTTCACTTTTGATTGGATGCAAAGGACTACAGGGCTCTGGGTAACAAGAGCTATGAACAGGAAAGAACCTGTTTCCTTTAGTTACCACTAATTACAGTCTGCTTGGTGACAAGCAAGCCTGCAATGGATTACTAAATGAGCAAAAACAAAACAAAAAACCTTGAAGTCCTTAGATGTAAAGTTATATTTCTCACATAAATCAATGTTAACCTAATATAGAATTACCTATATAATTAGTTAGAAAAACAAACAAAAAAGCAAAATACACCTTAATCTTATAAACCAAAACATTAACTTAAGAGGATGTTCATTTTTCCCCCCCATTGAAATACCAAAATTTTACAGAGCATGATTTCATAGATAATTAGTTCTGTGACTATTTTAATGAATGCCACATATGTGATTATTTAGGTACAAAAATGCCTATTCTGTTGAATATTCCTTTAAAAGTAAGAATAAGATAAAATACATTGATAGAATCTAGCACTGTCTCTTATACACATCTAGATGTGTATAAGAGACAGCTCCTGGTCTTATTTTTGCTGACTGTATAGAGCTTCTCCATCTTTGGCTTCATAGGCGATAACACTTAGAAATGTTGAGTATATCATAGTAAGAATTAACCTATTCAGTTTTATAAACTACAGCTAAAGTAGCCCTAACATTTCAGGGGCTCAATTTTTTTTATGATATCAAGATACTTTAATAATGTTACTTATAGTTTAATTTAATCCCTAGAATTACCTTGCTGAGTCACATAATGCATATTAAATGTAATAGTGAATAATCAAATAGTTACAATTATAGTGCTGTATTTCTTATAAATTAAAACATATATATTTTTTGGTTTTGCAGATGGTTTTCAAAAGTCACAAAATCCAATTTAAACTTCCAAATCTTACAGTAACACAATCCATGTATTTACCAGTGCCAGTCTCCATATTAGTGTGCCTACCTGTTTATTCGTATTGACATAATACAAGTAGGGAACAAACATCTATCTCCAGATGATACACATTTCTTTGAAAAACCTGAGGAACTGAAGGAAGAGGAAAACTGGATTACAGTTCTGTACTTTCTCTATCGAATCCTTTTAATTTCATAACCATATTTTCTTTGAAGCATCCAGATTACTTTTCTGCCCAGGCATTAAGGACAGTTCCAGTTTTTTTTTTTTTTAATCCAACAAGGATTTTGTTTTTAGTTTTTGCCCTCTGAAAGGATTCTGTGACCTATATGAGGCTCTGCTGCTGCTGCTGCTAAGTCGCTTCAGTCGTGTCCGATTCTGTGCGACCCCATAGATGGCAGCCCACCAGGTTCCCCCGTCCCTGGGATTCTCCAGGCAAGAACACTGGAGTGGGTGCCATTTCCTTCTCCAATGCATGAAAGTGAAAAGTGAAAGTGAAGTCGCTCAGTCGAGTCCGACTCTTCGCGAACCCATGGACTGCAGCCTACTAAGCTCCTCCGTCCATGGAATTTTCCAGGCAAGAGTACTGGAGTGGGTTGCCATTGCCTTCTCTAGGTCTTATTAAAAAGAGTGAAATTGTCCTTTAGGGTCACATAAAGTAGATTTGAGAAACAGGTAATAATAAGACTATGTTTAAAGCACTCTTTGTTAATAATGTTTCTTGTTGATTATTGTTCTTACAAATTTATTTTCATGATAAATTAAATAAAATATTGTAATCATTTCAGAGTGAAATGGTTGTAGTGATTTAAATCTGTACTGACTTTCCTTACCAAAACAAAAAATAATTTCTCATAGAGCTTGGAAATCTCCTTTCAGGTGATAACTAGTTCAGCTGATAAAACAATTTTTGATAAGAACAAATGAATATTTGTTACCTCTCAATGGGAGTGGTATTTCTACCCTAATAGCTTGTGCATTTGAATATACTTCTTAATTAACCTAACGTAATAAATTTGATAACAGTGTTTTAAGCTAAGTAGAGGAGGGAGGTGGTTTTGAGGGTATATGTTTGGGGAAGAGTGAGGTCTTTGACATATTCCAACTCTCATACTGAAAGGTGACCTTCCAACTTG
Source organism: Cephalophus harveyi (assembly GCA_006410635.1). Lineage (NCBI taxonomy): Eukaryota > Metazoa > Chordata > Mammalia > Artiodactyla > Bovidae > Cephalophus > Cephalophus harveyi. The sequence continues at coordinate 87,911 of SJYT01063210.1, read as the reverse complement.
GCCTCACATGTTGCTAGATACGGGCATGCCAATATCAGTTAATTTGAAACATGAAAGGAAGCAGATCTGATGGCAATTTTGCTCAGGAATTGGTATTAAGGGTATCATCTGGTAGTAAAACTCCCTTACTGAATCATCCCTCTCACCAGGTACCAAGATAATCCACCAGTGTTGGCAACTTTGTTCTGGGTTTATCAACTTACAGAATTTGTATTCAGTATGTCATCCCCTTTATTTTTCCCTGACTCACCTCACATCACTTCCCACTTACAAACATTCAATTTATGAGTAAGCAGCAGAATTTCCCTGACCAGCGAGATCACTATCACTTGTGAATTTGTTAGACATGGAGATTCTCAGGCCCCATTCTGGTTTATGGAATCAAAAATTCAGGGCTTGGAACCATTTATGTTTTAACAGGTCTTCCAGGTGTTTATGATGCCTAATCAAATCTGAGAACCACTGATGTGTGTGAATGGTACAGTACCTTCAGTGTTACCACTATAGCTTTCTCCTGTCATTAGGATTTTTTTTCTCCGTAATATCTCAGTCCAGCCTCTATCTCAGGAAACTGATTATGGACTGAATATGTCCTTTGAAATTGCTTAGGAGGGGTAAATCCTCTTCTCTATGAATTCACACCTCCCAGGAATTGATCTTGGCTCTTAGGAGGATATTTAGAAGAAATTTCAGTTATATCAGATTTACTTTAAATATACAGAATACCAAATTTTGATTAGTTTTTCTTGCATGTAATACTTTTGGTTCATTTATCTTCTGTTTTGCTTCTTTCATAATATAGGCACAGAGTGTCTTTCACAGCCCAGGTACTTAACTAAAGGCAGTATTTTGTATAGAATTTGCAATGTTGTAAATACACATACACACACACATAATTATATAGCATAGTAATTCAGGTAAAGTTGATATGCCATTCACCCATGTAAAATGTACTATTCAGTGGTTTTTAGTATATTTACAAAGATGGCTGCCATAACCACAATCAATCAAACATTCTACACAATCTTCATTACTCCAGAAGAAACCCCGTACCAATTTGCAGTCACTCCCCGTTTCACCTAACAACCTACTGTAGTCTGAAGTGGCAGTAATGTACTTCTGCTATGGATTTGCTTATTTTAGACATGTCATGTATTAATACATAGAATTACATTATTTAGCCTTTTGTGACTAGCTTCTCTCACATATTTTCAGAGTTTATCCATGTTTAGTATGATCAGTACTTCAGTAGTTTTTATTGTCAAATAATATTTCATTGAATGGATATACCACATTTTATGTATCTGTTTTTCAGTTGATTGACATTTGGCTTGTTTCTGGTTTTTGGCTATTATAAATATTGCTGCTCTGAACACTTCAGGTACATGTTTTTCTGCAGACATAAGTTTTCATCTCTTTTGGAGAAATACCTGGAAGTTGAGTTGCTGGGCATATGGTAACTCTAAGCTTAACCTTCACCAAAGCTGTTGCCCATCTGTAGTGTAATTTACAGTGGTTTTTGACCTGGTATTCTGGATAATTTTCAAGTTCTAAAACTTTTAGTACCAAAGGGCATGCTGTACTTTGCCTTAAGGCTAGAAAATAAGTGGACATCTCATCTAATGTATGTATCACCTACACATACACACACACATACACATTTCACTCAACTTCTGGATGGTGAGAAGAAACATATATAAACTTATGAAGCTTATGATTCCTATTAGTATATATAGCTTTTAGCAAGTTCTTAATGATGAATAGATGATTGAAAGAATATAATATGAACAAATTAATAAAGACACATCTAAGTTTCTAGTTTACATCAAACAATATACTATGTTCTTTATGTACTCATGTATATATGCTACATGTGTGAAAGAGAAGATATGGCTTTTTTTCTTAATGGGATATAATAAATTACTCTTTATTTTATTTTTGGCTGCACTGGGTCTTTGTTGCTGCACATGGGCTTTCTCTAGTTGTGGTTAGTAGGGGTAAATTACTCTTAATGCTATTAATGAGATTAAGTAATGAAAATAAATCCACATTAATCAACTGGTACTTCCAAGGTTATTAATTTAACTGTATTTGAGGTCTGTTAGACTTTGTGACTAGAAATGGTAATTTTATACACAGCATTTGAAGCTAAGTGGGAATTTAAATACATGTTCAGGTTGCTAACTAAAATTCACATCTCTCTATGAGAAAATGCAACCTGGGTTTCAAAACACTGATATAAACATAATTGTTTGAAACATATAAGTTGGAGATTGACTGTATGTATTTTCAGATTACTATTACTATAATGGTGCTTAGAAAGTATTACTTATGTTTTTAAAAACTTAATTAATTTATTTTAATTGGAGGCTAATTACAATATTGTAGTGGTTTTTGCCATTAAGTTTTTAACAAAACTTCTAAGAGAAAGCACTCAATTCAGTGTTACTATTTTATTGAGCAATAAAATGACAAATCCTCCACATATGGTAGATTTGAAGATCTCATAGAAATTATCAAAATAAAATGCATTTAGTTATGAATTTTATTGATCTTTTTTCTAGTATTTTCATATTCAGTTTTTAAAGCTTCTTATTTACTTGATCAGGGTGAGATTGTTTCATCTCTATAAAATGTTTCTGCTTTTCTCATCTCCATTGAAAGGCTCAAAAGTCAGTACTATGAAGGTATCCTGGTGTGCTACTGAG